>WTSP01025549.1:33590-48456 GCA_025331215.1 Actenoides lindsayi | reverse complement strand
CTAGTAAGTACTTTGACAGGTAACCATTAAAAAAACTGCCACCAAAAAAAACAGTCTTGTAAAAATTATTGGCATCATTGAAGTCCAACTTTTTATGAGTAGCACCATTTCCTCAATTTTAAATAAAGTCTTGTGAATGACTTAATTAGTAACATCCAGTAAAACATCCAGTAGAGAAGATAATTACTTGATTGTCAAATGGAATAACAACAGTTTTCCCTGCAGTGAAATCTCTACCACTGTAATTAGGTTATGACATATTTTACCCTGAAGGGAATATTAAAAACACAAGACCAGCCAGTTCCATCCACTATATTTTTCTATTTATAGCTTAGTGCTAAATTGCTGCCTTCATGATGCAGCAAAGACATCAATAATGGAATAACAGCTCTTCTGTTGCTCAATTAAGTTTGCTATATGGATATTATTGTAAATATGGATCTTGTAAGAGAATTCTGTTGACTAATCATTTGATGTATAAAAATAAAAGTTATACAGATGAAGAGCTCTAAAAGAAAAAAATAACACAGAAGAAATACATACAAGCAGGGCAAAAAATTAGCAATAAAAATATCTACATGGGAAATACATATACATTAAGTGAATTGTGTACTTTTTTTGTTGTTTGTTTCTTTTTTCTTTCTTTTTTCCTTTTTTTTTTTTTTTTTTTCTTCTTCTTTTGTATTTCTCCTCAGTTTATTATGCAGCATGAAAAATAAACATTAAGAACAACACTGCTGGATTATAGTTTGATGTGCTAGGAAGAATTGCCTACCAGCTATGAGTCCATTTTGCAAAAAGAGATAGAAAATTATTTGTTTAGATCTTAGCACCTGTTTATTTCTTTTCATTTTTATATATATAAAAGAATTATTCACCTGTCTGAATACTGCTTGGTTTTCCATGTAATAATTTATGTATATTTTCATGAGAAATAAGGAGACCAGATGATTATATACCTAATGTAAAATCATGCTGCATTTCTTTTGCCTAGAAAACCACATTTTATTACTAAATTAATCACTTAATAGAGATAAAAGTAACAGAAGAAAATGACATTGCAAAGTCTTCAGTGAGTTAGGTAAATCTTAAAATGTTTGACATATATAAAATGGGAAACAGCAGTAGCTTCATGTTCCCTCCAAAGTAAAGGTAGCAGTTAGGAAGTTTTCTGGTTGAAGATTTGATCTTTTTCTTCTTAAAAAAATGAGATTACAGCACAAAATGAATTATAAAAATGCATAGGAAAATGACACAGTTGGGAGAAGAAAAGGTGAACAGGGACTTTGGTTAGATTTCTGTTCCCATTTCTTTGGGTTTTTTTAAATTTTATTTTGTGGAGCTTTTGTAAGTGCACATGCGTAAACCCTCTCCCCAGTCACAGAGGCTCCAACACCAAGCTGAGAATAGATTTTTTAATCTGGACAATAGTCCATGCATTGAGGGCCTTTGACTTGATAGAGAACAGGAAAACTGATAATGCATGTGGCTGGCTCAACAGCTGTTTCACTTAATAGGTGAGGTGATTTAAGAGAGTTCAAGAAGTAATGCAAATGACAGCTAGAGACGCAGTACAGCGTCTTCTTTGAAAACTAAACAGAACAACCTACTTTTCTATGTATTTATATTGGAAAGCTGGAAAGGGATTAGAGGGAAGTCATCATTCCCATCCTCACTGTTTTCTGAAACAGACACTAACTTTGTGGTGCAATAATGCAAAAAGGAAATGAAATTTCTGATTAAAGGACTGACATCAAGCAACCTCTATATGCTGAAATCGAGTATCACATTGTTATTACTATTTATATTTCTGTCATCATTGCCTTGCTTCTCAATTCTTCTCCTGCTGAAAAGCCTATTCTTGTATGAGTGTCAAGTCCATCGAATGAGTTTTCTGTAGCATTGTATTCCACTTTAATAAATAGTTTATTTTACGTGCCACCTTTCTAAATGCCTAAAATCTGTTTGCAAGTAATTATTTTTTTCTTTTTATTTCTATTATTTTTTTTTTAATTAAGCAAAGGGACACAGGTTAATTATCACTTCTTAATTATCTCTAAAAGCAGGAATTTATTACCTCTAGACTGAAACTAAGCTAGTGTTTGTGCTCAAAGCATAGTACTATGCAGTACAAAGTAGAAATTATTGCATTGGATAGTTCAATCATAGCTCAGGAAAGCAAAGGGGAAATTCCCATTCTATATTTGGTTGGGGCAACATGATTGATGTCATCTTTTTGGTGAAGAGCTCCAAGGAATCCCTTGTCATGGACAAGAAAAAAGTCGGTTTTATGTGCTCTTCAAAAAGACAGTCTCTTTGCTACCACAATGCCCTATAAAACCTCAGTTCACTTCTGATTCAGAGGAATGTTAACAACAATGCTCTTAGACTTTTTGCTGGAAGCTTCATATTTGAAGTCCTAGCACCTAACACCGTGCAGGTCTACTTAGTGTATAAAATTTAGTGGGTTACTGACTTGAGGTGACACAGCTATATGCTACAACTTATTTTGTGGCATGCAGGTTTTAATGCTTTGAGCAACAGTACTTTGCAGAAGTTTGAAGAGAATAATTTTTGCAAATGGAGAGTGAGAATACACCCAATGGAGTCAATGTTTAATGATACCCCATTTCTCAACTGACAAATGAGATGAAGCCATGAGGTTATGAAGTAAGATTGACTGTGTTAACAAGAAGGCTACAGCCACCATTTCACTCTGAAGTTCTTGTAGACATGGTACAGTAAATCTAAACCACAATGGTTCCCTGAGTCAGAAAGCCAAGGCACAAGAATGATAGAATCATAGAATGGTTTGGTTTGGAAGGGTCCTTAAAGATATCTACTTCCAATTCCACTGGCATGGGCAGAGACACCTTTCACTAGACCAAGTGTTTTAAAGCCCCACCCAACCTGGCCACAGGATGTAAAATACTTATTTTTCCATAAATGATTGTTATCTCCCCTTTGCATTAGTTCTGAATAAAACAGAATGGAACCTTATGACACTCTCGGTGAATAATACTAGTATGATTCCTCATAATCTTAGACCATGTTTTCTTGACATTCATGTCTTTTTTTTTTGTCTTTTTTTTTTCTAAATTTGCAAGATCATTATTTATATTGACTAAACTTTGTGATGTGAATATTTTATTTTCACAGGTTTTGGAGTAACACTGCCTTTTTCTCTTCCACATTGGTATTGCAATAGGAATTTGCTTATTTGCATTATTGTCTATAATTCCTGATTAGAAAAATACATATCTGTTATCTTTTATGCTGTGGCATGTTGCCTGCCATTCAAACTGTGTTCGGAAACTTTGAAAGAATAGTAATGTATTGTATTTTCCTGTTACAACATTTTTCCCTTTATTGTTTGATCATTTGCAGACATGATCAAGTTTCAATTTCAAATATTTTCTGAAGAAATATTTGAATTTATCAAATTAACTGAAGATATTTCACACATGAAAATAAACCAAAAATCATTTAATACATGGACATACAAATATGTTAAAAAGAGCCGAAGTTGATTCAGATTCTCAAGTTAAATATGAAATATTTCAAGCTAATAAGGGTAAATGTAAAGACAAGATCAGTGAGACAAAGGACAAAGCATTTTGCAGCATTCAGGAAGGAGGAGATAAGTTTCAAATTTCAGTAAGTTACTTTTGGCTTCATGGCAGCAGAAAACCAGTGCTGAAATATGACTTCATGTCATCTTTTTTGCTTCTTTCTCCTGACAAGAGCAGTCTGCTCTTAGCTGAGCATTTGTGCATGCGCAGAAGCTTCAAAGTAATTTCTAAGGAATTAATCGCCTTTGACTAATTTTCTTACCCTGCAGAAATCTGGTATAATTTCAGGAATGATGCCAGCAACCATCACGGATTATCGTTTTTTCCCTTTCTTTCTTCCATCTCTAAAGCTCTAGATTGTTATGCGAACAGCGCAATACAAATAGTGGTTTCCCAGAATCACCATATGTTGGGAGAAGGAGTTTTGCCTTTTCCACACTTTCTGTGTGCTTATTCACATAGTTGCTTTGGTGCAGTGAAGGTGAAAGTGAAGAAAATAATTGTCAAAACCAATAAAAATATCTTCAGTCTCAAAAGAAATGAGTTAACACCACAAGCCAGCTTAGTATTTTATTGCACTGCCCAATGTCCTTCCTGCCATGCTATGCCATAAAAATCTCCTCAGTGTTTGTCTGTACTATTTGTGCCTTGTTTCACGACCTTCAAAAAAGACACATTCAAGAAGATCTGTATGCCCAAACAGAGTCTCAATGGAGTCAGTAGGGATTCAGGCAGGCAGAGCAGCACATTTTCATGCACTACATTGCTGATCTGCAGATCTGCAGATTGGAAATCCCCACAGGAAAAAATTTATAAAGGTACATTTCCTGAGGGGGGAAAAAAAAAAAAAATCTCAGCAAAACCTTCTTGTGTAATATGTCTCCTATAACAATGCTGTGCTTTAATGGTGGTTGTGTCGTTAAAAAAACTTTTAAGTGTCCTAAATTACCATTCAAAAGACTATGGGCTGCCACTATGATTCTCATTTGTAGTACAGTTCATTTATACATATAGACTACAGGATATGTCCTAAATATATGTAGTAATGATAACAGTACACTTTTGTTTGTACAGTTTGGAAAGGGTAAAGCATCATATAAAGATTCAGAAAAACAGTCCAGAAGCACTATGACAGTAATTTAATATATAGAAAGATCATAAGAAACATCAGTTCGGATGTTTCAGAATAAGGAGAAATGAAAGGGTCAATATACTAAGATTTTTTGAGGGCAAAATATATAGTTTGCAACTATTGGTGTATATATAAAAGTTTTTTGAGAGGTAGCACATTGTCCTTATGAAAGCAGTCTGAGCAGGCTATATATTGATTGTCCTTTCGTATGTAAAAGTTGGACTTTTTTTAGGTCTCCCATCATTAAGACGTCAGGGCATTTTCTTATGTTATTTTCATCCATTCATATTCGTTATTCTCTCAGTTCACTGCCCAGTCTGTCATAGAAGCTCTCTACTATTACTTCTATTCACTTTTCAGTACTGGCCGGTTAGCATTTCCCACCTATAGACTTTTGTCTTGAACTGCCTGCCTTGAAAAAGAGTTTTTTTTCTCAGACCTAGACCTACCTGTCTGCATTGAGTCTACACCTGGGCTCATGTGTACTTTCCCAGTGCTTCACAGAGCCTTAAGTACTTTAACCTGTCTAGCAGCAAGGGTCTTTCCATTTGTAAATCTTCAGCCTGCCTTTCCTCTGCAGCTCTGTAACATTTAACCCAGTCTGCTGTGACAGCATTTTCCATAGCTTCTGTGCAATTCTTCTCCTATGTTGTTCTCATGCAGTTTTTTTGTACCTGCAAACTCCAATTCTCTCACTGTTGCGTTCTCATACAAAGTAAATGTCACTGACATGAGAATAACTACTTTGTTTCTCCCGTTTTCCTATATTCTATTTCACAGGGTTTAGTTAATACCAGAGAACCCAAATCTTGGTGAATAACAACATATTAGACATTTAAAGAAGCAGTAAGCAGTACCTAAAATACATAAGCAAGAGAGGCTAGCAGTCAATCAGCACATAATGCACATGACTGATTAAGCATACTGTAATCCACACTAATAACATCGTAAGCAGGAACAATTCAATTCATTGAGTCCCAGTGAAAATCATAACATACTTGGAAAAAGTGTGGAAAAAGGAACCAGGAAAAAGTCATACTAGGAAAAAGTCAACATTCTCATCACACTCAGCTTCACCACCAGCAACACTGGAGAGAATGCACAGGGAAGAGATTATGTCAGTACTTTTCCTGAATTGTCATAGGGAAATTTATCCTTTTCACTTTCCTTTTGGTTTTGGGTTTGTGGTTTTTTTGTGTTTTTCCTCAGAGGTAACTTTCACACTAAGGTTTGATGTATGTCATCAACAATGAACCACCCGAGTAAAAGTTTGTGCGTGTGTCTGTCTCAGCGTCTTTTGTGCAGCAGATATTCCACTGGTTTTTTGCACCTTTATAGAAAACAGATAAGCGAAGATGTTGGATTTACTGCAATAGCAAGGAAACCCTGACAGCTATTCTGCACTTGATCAAGGCCTGGTCTGCAATGGGCAAGCACAGAAAAAAGTAAGAGTAGTAAAATGATATAATTTATTCTTGTTCCCCATATGCAGACTACAGCAAGTTACAGAAGCTGATATCAAAACTTTATGTAAAGTACATTACCAGGACACTCTAATGGTTTGATGCTCTCAGCATTTGCAGGCATCTGAGCAAACTCCAGCTGATGCCGCTTACCACTGGTATAGTTTGAGTCACACTATCATCCTACTTCCATCTGCCTCTGCAACCATATAAAGGATGAAGCAGGCAAACTGTATCTTAACAAGGAAGTATCTTAATAAGCCTTTAGCCTGAGATGAGGGACTTCCATCCTTCAGTTATCCAGACATATAATCCAAAGTTACGCAGCTAATTCAATAATGGAAGAAGACATGATAAAAAAAATGATGCTTTATAAAAGGTAGAAGATGCATGGATGCATATTCTGTATTGTGGTCCTAATGATTTAATTTGTCTTAATGACTGAGGCACAAAATACTAGCTGGTCATCCTATAAGTCATTGGTCTGCACTGTAGAAGCTGGTGTCACACACCATGGGTTTCCAAATGTATTTGGTTTAAGTGACACTGTGCTGATAGCAAAGGAGGGGGTTTCAGGCCTCTGTGAGGAGAGGCTGGGAGCTGCCGTGTGCCAGACACAGCTAGTTCCAGACACACCACAGAGCACAGCTGAGCCCTTCAGCCAAGCTGCTGGCACCTGTAGGAAAAAACTACTTAATAAAGGCTAACAAAAAAGCTGTGCAGCAGATTTGAGAGGAAGGATTGAGTAAAATGTGAGAGAAACAGCCCTGCAGACACCAAGACCAGAGAAGAAGGAGGGGGTGAGATGCTCCAAATGCCAGAGCAGAGATTCCCCTGCAGCCCATGGAGAAGACCATTGTGAAGCAGAATGTCCTCATGCAGCCCACAAAGGACCCTCTGCCACAGTGTCACATCCCTCCTGTAAAGATGGTGGAGTGACTCAGATTTGCAGATCCCCTCAGTGAGGACTAAGGTCAGATAACACTCAAGGTTCATACATAAACAACTTTAATGGAAGATTTCTATAGAACAAATATTGGGTAAGTATTGGCCCTTCAACAGTTACATCTACTTAAGCTATGTGACTTTGTGAAGAAATCAAGGCAGGCCTTGCAACACTTAAAAACTTTTAAGAGAGAAGAGAGAAAGAGAGAAGAAAAAGGAGAGAGACAGATCACCAATCCTGGATCCAGTGTTGGACCTGCTAACAGGGGTGTTCATTGTAGAGAATCTGAGTCAGGGAGGGAGTGCCCCTATTTATAGGTCCCAGTACTGATTAGTAATTAGTGCCTTTCTCATGTCGATCACCTAATGTGAAATATGACATGACCTCAGCACAGATGCATCTGAAAATTTCCTTTCCTGTTTTAAAGGCCTCCATTCATGGTGATCTTCCTAAAACATATAGCATAATCTTATGCTATCAGTTCTCATTCTCCTTGTGAACAAAGACACTGAGTAACAGCATGTCATGTGGCAGATGACAAGCCTATACTAGACTGTTTCCATATGTGTTGCTTACCTTGTATGTTGTCTGACAAACCAAACATAGCCCTGTGTGGGTACAAAGGGCTTTCTCAAGGATGAAACACCTGAAATCTTTTAGAGATCCTTCCCACTAGTGTGGTCACCCATGGTGACTGCCTACTAGCTCTTGCAGTCTGAGATCAAAAAGACAAAAGGCTTCCAGTGTCTAACAGGTGTTATTTCCCCTGGTAGACAGGATGGTTTGGCAGCAGGCCATACATCACACAACATCATCTCATACCACAGAAAATTATTGTTTTGTAATTAAGTAATTTATGCCTTAAAGTAGCATACCACGCATGATTTACTGGATCTGAACATCCAGAAGTCTATAGCTCCAGTATTACTAATCCTCAGATAATGGTCTAAAAGAGATTCTGCACCTTTTTGCAGGAGATTAAATTATACTTATCCTTTCTAATCTAAAAAAAATATTATGATTTCTAAACCTATTGGCCATTCAACTATGTTATGCACTATGCCAATAAACCGTAAGTCAGACTATACCTTATTCTGTTTATCTATGTTTTAGAAATCTTTTGAATAATTTGAGGAGAAATTAAATAAGTCTAGCCAATAACAACTAAGCATAATGTGTTCTTTACTAGGTAAATGTCTGGGAAGGTACTTAGTAGGATGTCTATGGTATAGTCAAATATTGTAGAAAGACCTGTGTGTGTATTAAAGGAGTAAGGGAAGAAAACTACAAGTCTCCATTACCACTTCATTAAATAACTGAATGCATAGAATTAAAAAACAAACTGAAGTAAAACCTGAACTGACAAAGACAGGAAAAAGTCACATTTATATGCAAAATTATGTCTGCAAATGTATAGGGGAAGTATGTAGAAAAATTGACAGTTTCCAGAAAAAGAAGCTGTCAGAAGAGGTGGGGTTTTTAACAAAAGGAAAAGAAGAAAGTGAAGCACTTATTCAATATAACAGTTATTTTATCAAAAGAAGTTGACAATTTCTTTAAAAGCATTTTATTCTGACAAATTTGAATTAAAAAAGAAAGCTCTGTATGTGAAAATTTAGATATTCATTCTCTAAATCACAAGATGTAGACATTTTATACTCAAATGCAATATCTCCTTACGTTCCATTTCTTTCAGAAACCATTTTTTATTTTTAAGATCCATACAGAGTTTTAATCATCTCTGTACTTACAAAGTATCCTAGTCATGCCAACATTTAAGGTTGCAATACATCAAACACCACTTCTTTTTCCATCTTCATCCTTTACATACAATGGCTAGTTTGATTTCTTCATAAACTTTACTTACCTTAGCTGTTTTAGTATATAGTGTCAAAAGTTTTCACCTTTTAAATTTGATCAGACTTCAGATGAATTTTTTTTTCAGTCATTTATTGGCAAACTAAGTAACTATTAAAATAAAAATTAATTTGGGTTGGGAGGAGTATTCTTTTGGGGGAATTGGGGTGTTGTTTACTTTTTTTCTTTTAACTATGCCATTCCATCAACTTTACATTCTTAGTTTTTCCTTTGTGGGAAGTGGCTTGTGTACATACTTGGCATCTTCGTATTCCAGATCCAAAAGAATTCAACTTTGTTAAGTATAACCTATCAATGGCACAAATAATCCTACAAAGTCTACAGCAACACCTGACAAGTGATCCCTTTTGACAAAATGGTTTATCATAATCTAAAGCACCAAAACATTTTCCTCCCTCCCACCAATCATTTTTATTCTGCCTTCCATTATGTGAACACCCAAAATAGAGAGTAATGAGAGGTAATTCTGGAGATCAATTAGTTGAGGATGAAATTTCTTCAACAAAAATGTGGTTAAGATTTTTATGATCTGAGGACAGGATCTCTGCTCTAGTGCAGTCAAGGAATGAGGAGAGTAAGTGCTTTTCGCTATGCCATTGTTAAATGCAGATGCAATCTGAAACTCAGCATCACAAAAGGACAATGTAGCACATCTGTCCATGAAGATTCAAGCTCTGTACTTCAATTTGTCTTTCAGGATTCATTTTGTACATAGAGTATCATACAGACTGCTTTAATTGTATTGAAAGCTAATACACACTAGAATTACCAGGGATATGCTGTAGTTATGAGGTTATTGTATCTATATATGGTGAAAGTATGGATCTGAACCAGTAAACCAGTAAGCCATGAGGCCTTGATCCTATCAAATTAGTTATCTGCTAGTGAATTCCATCTGTCACAAACACCTTGAATAAATTTAATGGAGGTCAGTAGCTCATCCTACATATCCCTTCATACTTCTCTTTCTCTCTTCTGTTTTTGTGTTACTGTTGTAACCAGAGGTAATATCCTCTTATGGCAGGTTGTATTTATAGGACAAGCACAAGTTCAGCATTCAAAACAAAATTAACAAACCCAGCTTCAAGAAAGTGCAAATTGACTGCATGCTTTCCCTGTTTATTCAGGAAGTCCTAGTAGACTTCTTGCACCATGTCAATCAGGACAGTTTTCTTTATTTTTTTTTTCATTTCTTTAAAGGTGTTATCTGTTGCCATTCTCTCCAACAAACTTGCCAATTTTTCTGCTATCCTGTTTTGGGATGTTGTTCCGTATTTGTCTCCTATCTTCTATCTTATTTTCAGTCCTTTTTGTGTTATCCTGCCTTCAGAGCCAGTCCTTGAATTTAAATTGCAATAATCACTTTAAGTTCCTTTCTGTAAGTTATTATTCTCATTAATTTAACAAAATCAAACTTTGCAAAGTAGTATTTACACACTGTGCAAAACACGAATTTAATAAGCAGACAGGTAAAAGAGAAATCATAGATTTTGGTTACATGTATTAATAGGATTCCCTGTATCTCTGGTACAGATTTGACGACTGTCTCAGGTACCTGAATTTTAACCACCAGTTCAAAGTGCAACTCCTTCTTAGCTGTTTTCCTGAATCAGGACAATTCCTTTAATAATCCTGAACTGCATTTTCTTTAAAAGTAGTTGTTGATCATAATAAAATCATGTCTTGGCTAAAAAGCACTTAAATAAAGGCACAAGCATTAAATACATAAATTGTTTATAACACTTTGCTATAACGTTGCATACTCTTTGTGTCCATATATGTGTAAAAATAATTACGTATGTGTGTGTATATTTGATGAAGACTTTTACATTATGCATGATGCTGCTTACGGAAAAGGAATCTTGAAATGTGATTCTTTTGTCTGCTTTGAATTCTAACATGGAAAAACAATAACCTTATCTTTAGGTGTAGAGCAGTTGAGTAATTGTTTTTATCATATTTCAGATGCTCTTGCAAGACATCCCAGAACAACAGTTCCAAAAAACTGCTTCCTGGGAGGCAGGAAATGAAGAAGGAATTTCTAGGCAATTACTAGAGGCATGATGCTACCAGACTGAAAAGACAAACACCATAGGAGGTCATCAGTTTTGTTTACTAGATTTTTAGCAACTGAATTTACATAAATAAGATTATTAGGAGTATAGAACAAAATGTTCAGAATTAGAGTCTGCATGAAGACATGTTAGATTATGAATTAAATTACACATCTGTGGCAAGGTTTCAAAGTAAGTAAATACCATCCTTATTTCATTCATATATGCAGTAAGGCATTTGTGTGGGTTTCAAACAGCTACAGGAAATACAATCCCTGGGTAATCACATAACTTGTCTGACAATTTAATGTTACAGTAAGATAGGATGAAATTACCTCATTCCTTTTTTTCTACACATCCAAAATTGCAGTATTAAAACATATTTATATTTAAGTTTAAGGGACCAGTGAATAAGGAGAGAGTGCTCTTTTAAATATCATTTCGTCTCTCTTCGCTATCTGGCTGATATTAACAAATTAGTACTCACCTACAGTAATTTTCCTCTAACAGCTGTATTTGTTATAAAGGCAGATTGTTATCAGCTAGTACAAAACCAAGCAACAGAACATAAAAACATAGATGATTATCCTCTCAGTCTTATCTACATGTTTTAAGTCAAGATCTCTGAATGGCAGCCAGCGGAATTAAAAAGCAATGGAATCTGAGTTTGTGGAAACCCTGACAATTTATCTCTCTTTATTTACGTCCAAACAGAAGTTTGGAGTGTGAGCATCTGCATTCCAGACATACTCAACAGTAAAGGTGCAATTTGGTATATAAACAATTTGAACTGCTTTTCTGAACAAACCAGAGGGGTAAGGAGCTGTGTTACTGACAGTGATAGAGCAGCAGAGTGGAAATGAAATTACTGTTAACGTTCTTCCCATCTGGGACATCATCTTACTTCTCACCATCATTTTCCCTCAATATTTCCCTCCAGAAGCGAAGTTAAATGTAAGGAGGTAAACGTCACAGATTTCTCTGCATCTTTTCTCCGTCTCCATCAAGTGGGAAAGTATCTTGTCTCCTCAAGCTGTAACAGTCATGAACATATGCTAGCAGCCACTATACCAAAAATATCTATGAAAACACAGCTGGAGAGGAAAGTAGAATTTGTGGAAACTAGCGATGTTGGTAACAGCACTTGAGAAATGGTATCCCTTGTTCTACTTTGAAAGTTACTAAATTAGAGATGGCAAACCCTGTATTGTCTTAATTTGTGTAATATTACATATCTATCTTAAGTTCGCTAATAGTAAGGAGCAAAAATTCACTAGTGTCCAAAATCAGAAATGGAGAAAGTATTCTATCTGGGGTTCTTGCTTGTTCTTTTGTTTGTATTTGATATGCGTTAGACTTCAAGGACCAATTAATGTGAAAAAAATGTCTCTAGGTGAAATAGCTGCTTGGTTTTTTATCAGTACATCATGATATGTTTCTTTTGAGAATAGTCATGTAGAGCTCAAGGTCAAAGACAGTTCTGTCTGGTTTAAGGGACTTCTTTTTTGTGGGTTCACAAACACATCAGTCTTCTGGAATAAAAGATGCCTTAAGGTGGAGAAAGTAGTTAATAGTCAATTGTAACACCACTGTACTAGAGAAAGTCAAGCTACAAAAAAAAAAGATTTGTAGCAGATTGCTACCAGACACATCCTAAGTTATAGAATTTTTTATTATTTTTTTTTAAAGGAAAAAAAACCAAGAAAGTAAGAAGGAAGGCTACTGCAGAGGAGATGCATTAACTGTAGGCAACTGTCTGAAAACAAGCTTGGCAGCCTTTGTTCATGGCCATGTTCTGATCTGGGGTCATTCAAAAACCTGCAGCCAGTAGTTTCTTAAACCATGGGAAACAACATGAGCAACTTGGAATAATCTGCTACTTACAGACAAAACAAAAAAGAAAAGAAAAAACCCCATTTTTTTCTCAAAAGATTTTCATAAAGGGTTGTTTCTACTATTGTAAAATACTGGGAAGTTGCTTTCTTAAAAATTGTTATGTTATGCTTTATTTTATCTGCTATCCCATTTTTCATCTTTCAGATATAAAAAAGGGCATACTGGTTTGTGTTTAAAATTTTTTTCTCTTTTGTTACTTTCAACACTTCTTATAGATGTGAATCTTGAAAAGCTGCAAACTAGGAGCTGGAAAGATGAAAAAATACAGTTGAAAATGGAATGTGTGGAGAAGGTGGGAGTTTTAAAATGAAAACTGATTTTTAGCTATTGGCATTTTTCATAGAATCATAGAATCACTTTTGTTGGAAGAGACCTTCAAGTCCAACTGTTAACCCACACTGTTTGTCAACAGTAATCCATGTCCCAAAGTGCCACATCTACACGTCTTTTAAATACCTCCAGGGATGGTGACTCCACCACTTCCCTGGGCACCCTGTTCCAATACTTGACAACAATTTCTGTGAATAAATTTTTCCTAATATCCAATCTTAACCTTCCCTGGTGCAACTTGAGGCTGTTTATCCTCAACCCTGTGACTTGGGAGAACAGACCAAATCACACCTTTCTACAACCTCCTTTCAGGTAGTTGCAAAAAGCAAGATGGTCTCCCCTGAGCCTCCTTTTCTCCAGGCTAAACAATCAGAGCTCCCTCAGCCACTTCTCGTAACACTTGTGCTCTAGACCCTTCACCAGCTTCATTGCCCTTCCTTGGACACTCTCCAGCACCTCAGTGAACCAGCACCTCACCTTCTTGTAGTGAGGGCCCCAAAACTGAACACGGTACTCAAGAGGTGGCCTCAACATTCCTGAGTACAGGGGGATGAAAACTTTGCTACTTGTGCTGGCCACACTATTTCTGATACAAGCCAGAATGCTGTTGGACTTAACGGCCACCTTGCCACAATGCTGGCTCATATTCAGACGTGTCAACCAACACCCCAAGGTCCTTTCCTGCTGGGCAGCTTTCCAGCCACTGTTCCACAAACCTGAAGCATTGCCAGAGGTTGTTGTGACTCAGGTGCAGGACCTAGCACTTGGCCTTGTTGAACTTCATGCCATTGGTCTCAGTCCAAAGATCCAGCCTGTTCAGATATCTCTGTAGAGCCTTCCTACCCTCAAGAAGATCAAGACAACTTGTTGTCACCTGCAAACTGACTGAGAGTGCCCTTGATCCCCTCATCCAGATAACTGATATAGATATTAAACAGAATTGACCCCAATACTGAGCCCTGGGGAATACCACATGTGACCAGCCACCAACTGAATTTAACTCCATTCACCACCACCCTCTGGGCCAAGCCACCCAGCCAATTCTTTATGCAGTGAAGCATACACCCACTCAAGCCACAAGCAGCCAGTTTCTCCAGGAGAATGCTGTGGGAAACAGTATCAAAAGCTTTACTGAAATCCGGGTAGACAAAGTCAGCAGCCTCACTTTCATACACTAAGCCGGTCACTTTATCATAGGAGATCAGGTTAGTCAAACTGGACCTGTCCTCATAAACCCATGCTGACTGGGCCTCATCACTTGGTTGTTCTGTATGTGTCATGTGATGACTCCATAGCCTTCTCTGACACTGAGGTCAGACTGACAGGCCTGTAGTTCCTCGGATCCTCCTTCCAGCCCTTCCTGTAGATAAGTGTCACGTTTGCTAACCTCAAGTCAACTAGGATCTCTGCAGATAGCCAGGACTGCTAATAAATGATGGAAAGTAGCCTGATGAGCACTTCCATCACCTCCCTCGGTACCCTTGGGTGGATCCCATCCAGCCCTCCAGACTTGTGTGTGTCTAAGAGGTGTAGGAGGTCACTGACCATTTCCTCTTGGATTATGGGGGCTTCATTCTGCTCCCCATCCCTGTCAT
>WTSP01025549.1:0-12539 GCA_025331215.1 Actenoides lindsayi | reverse complement strand
CTTACTTTCTCATGATTAAAAAAAATAAAAAAAAAAATACAAGGTTTATTTAGATTTTTTTTTTTTTAGTAGAAGATAAAGGCTCTGAAATACCTGTTCAGACATTCAAAAGAATAATCAGGAATACAGCTAAAGGGGCTGGAGTGGGAGAAACAATAGATGAAAGATGATCATGGTAGTAATTAATACTAATTTTTTTATAAGGTTCCATTACTCTCTCTACCCAGGTCCCTGTTGGAGGATCCATGGAGCTTGACATCATAATTAGACAACTGGGGACACAACTGGAAATATTGACAAAGAGCACGCAATTTTCACAAACAACATTATTCTGACGGCCTAGAGAAGGGCAGAGGTGGTAGTAAAATACCAGATCTGCATTGCTTATATCCACAAAAAAACCATATTCACTCCTTGGAGTTTCTAGGCCCTCTAAAGGCCCAGGAGGGTGACTGCCTATGCTCCATAAGGCATGAAACAAGTAAAACCAAAGAAGGCATAATGTTAGGAATCAGCTCAGAGTCCTAACACCTTGAGGACAGCATTACAAACTCTTGCAGCCTAAAATGAAAGGAGAGTGCTATGAGTGGTGAATGGTTCTGAAATAGGGAGATGTCAACAAAGGCAGGCAGAGAAACAGGCAGGCCTCCAAGAACAAGAGGAGACTTCCATCATACAGGACAGAAAACTGTAGTTCCTGCTATAAAGAAGAAATTTCATTTTTGTCATTGAGTAGAACTGTTTGTTGTTTTGGTTTGGGTTTGGGGTTTTTTTGGTTAAAAATAAAAGGATATATAGGAAGTTAGAGGGCAGAATGTCTACGGCATTCATTTTCGCTGGCAGGAACTCCAGGATTTCAGATATCACAATCACAGTGAAAATGATCTGCCAGTTCTGAAGCAAGTGGAAAATGTCTTGGGTGTCAACATGTCCATAGAATCTGAAATGCAGCCACACTTTTAAGGAAAACTATGTATATGACAACCTCTTTGTCACTATTTGTGTTCTTAGTGTGTGTTCAAATTAACACCTTTACTGAGACTTCTCCATTCATATTGCTGAGACTTGTGGGTGTTGGTCCCTTCTCCCAAGTAACTAGTGATGAGAGGTAATTGGCTTAAGTTGTGCCAGGGGAGGTTTAGATTAGGCATTAGGAAAAATTTCTATACTTAAAGAGTCATTAGGCATTGGAACAGGCTGTCCAGGGAGGTGGTGGAGTCACTATCCCTGGAGGTGTTCGAAAAATATGTAGATGTGGCACTTCAGGACATGGTTTAGTGGCTATGATAATGGTAGGTAGACAGTTGGTCTTGATGATCTTAGAGGGCTTTTCCAACCCTAATAATTCTGTGATTCTGTGATTTTGTGACATTTCTATTCATGTGCTGGTAGCTTCTAGGAAGCACAGCAACGCTCCAGCTGCTCTGCGCTCTGAAAAGTAAGAATATAAACAGAAAACCATTGCCCTAGGACTATATGGCTTTGTGACAAAAATAAATGTCCATTTTTACTTCTAGCAGTATTACAGAGCAACAATGCCTGAAAAAAAAATTGTATGAATAGCATTGGCTTTTTGCATCACCAGTAGAGGACGTTGTCAGAGGCTAGGTATGATGTACGCATGCACAATCCTGCTGATTGTCGGTAGGATAAACCTCTAAGAATAAATGTTCAGCAACACTGAGAAAGCACCCTAGTCATCTATTTCAATGCAGCCGTGATAGCATAAACTGAAGGAGATTGCCACATTCTAGTGAGACTGCAATTTGGATTGCTGAGCTTTCATTGCCAGTGGGGATGTTTGGAAAGCAATGAGCTTATCTTTACTTTTAGGTGTAAATTGACAGATAGGAATAGAGAGTTCTTCCCTCTCCCAAACCAATCTGAGATCAAAATTTTGAAGTCATTCCACAGAGAACTGAATGCTGACAAACAAGAATTCTTTACTGGTGAGTAATTTGAGTGAAGATTCCTGTCTGAATGGAGCTTCAAAATCAATCAGAAATTCCTTCTTTGAAAGACCCAAAAGAAGTTTTTTACCTGGCAGAGACATTAAATAACCAGCCTTGAAGATTAAGCTCTTGAGTTAACTTCTAATTCACTAAATAAACTGCAGATTCTCAAAAGTTCTTAAATTCTACTAAGGTTAGAGCACCCTTAGAAGTTTAAAACCACCAAAGACCTAAGGTATGGTTCTATGGATCTTCAGTTTCTTAGTAAAAACGCAGTGCACTAGAGAAGGTACCTGTTAACAGTAAGGAGCGTATAAGAAAATGTCCAAATCCTGTGATGAAAATGTGACTTTATAAGAAATATTTTGTAGAATTAGCATCCATATCTGTCAGTGTTTTTCCTCCCAGTAAGTGCAAATACAACTGTACTCTGATGTATTGTAAGTGAAACATTAGAATTTCTAACAAAATACAAAACAAAAAATAAAATTATAACTTATTTTTTGTGTAACAAAAAGTAAGTTTTCATGCTATGAAATATCTGTATTCATTCTTTGGGTGCTTTTTGGTTACTCTAGAACAAAGTATTTCTGCAGCAAATGGGTTTTAATACATTTGAGTTTTGAGCAATAATGCTTTTTTATGTAAACAGCTGGTCCTCCAGTAGTTTAAGATCTTTTTTACAAAATCTATGTATTTCAAAACCAGTATTAATTCTAATTTATTAGAATCACTCTATTTATTTATGTGTATTAAGAAATCATGCAGTAGAGAGGAGACATTTTCTTTTTCCTTCTAGTAGGTAATTATGTGTAGTTATATAGGTCTGTGTAATTCCACTGGCTTATAGTTGTATGTTATTATCAGAATTATGTCAACATGTATTTCCAGGTTCCTAAGTTTTTGCTTTCCTCTTGTTTGACATAAAATTTTTTGTGAAAGTGAAGTTCATAGAAATCACAGGACAATGTAGACTGGCAGGGACCTAGGGAGGCACCTGCCTAGAGCAGGCTCATTCATAGGGTAAGACCAACCTGCTTCAGGCTTCTCCTGGGCATGTGCCCTTTATCACTTGCTCCGGGTCCCTGATAGAGATTTTGTACACTCCATGTCCCAGGACATACCCATGTTGTTGCCAGCCTCCAGACTGACTCATTTTTCACCATCTTCTGAGCCAGTGACCAAAGTGAGTCACTTCCTGTATCCTCCTTTTCCTCACTGGAGCTCTGGCATGAGTTTTCTGTTTAGCCAAGCTTATCTGTTAATGCACCTTCCTATTTTCCCAAGATGAACCATTCTTGCATCAGACTAGCTAGCTTTCCTAACCTTTGTCTTTCAGAGCTGCCTTTCTTGGTATCTTCTATGCCAGTTCCCTGAATAAATTGAAATGTGCTCTAAAAGTAGATTTAATACTAAAGCCTTCCCCTCCTGAACCGGATCTTGAATGCCACTAGTACTTCCAAGACAAGCATTGATTGTCACATATCCATGAGGTTCTTCTGTGTTAGTATAGATAGCCATGAGCGGATTCAACTGTTTGCCACTCTTGGTTGGACTATCCAGAACCTCCACCATCCTCCAGAAATCTTGATTGCTTGTGTTTTTAGTAAATTGTTATGCTTGTGCTCTCCTTAACAATTAAACTTAAAATCAGATCAATAGGCATCCAAAGGAGGAGACAGTCAAGCACTCATTGGACTTTTCATTCTTTGTGATTTGTGGACATACTAAAAAAACCTCAAAAACTAAAACCAAAACCAAAGCAAACCCTTACTATAAAAAAAAGGCCAGTGCTTTAATCTAGCTTGTAAATGCCATTTAATGCATCTAATACACAAATCTTCAAGCAGCTAATTATGATGTGTTTTAAGAACAAACTGGACTACTTTTAAACCCTACACTAGTATTTCTGGAGGTTAAGTGCTTCACATAATCAAAGCTTGATCTTTAGTCTTGAATTTGAAATTAAGGTCATTGAATACTAGCCAGTGCTCCCATGTTGTCATCCCTCTGTCCACCTGTATGTTCTCCACCTGAGAACAGACATCATGGGAATAAAACAAAGGCTGACAGCAAAGACAGATGTTCTTAATAACAGTTACACAGCTTTCAAGAAACAGTTTCAGGCATAAGTAATGGTATTTGTAATGGAATTTTCCAAATTGATTTGAGAGCCAAAAAGTTGGAAAATATATTATCAGCCCAAGATGCCATGGGGACTATATTGATATATGAAGCTAAATCCTTTCAATGCCAGATGAACAGAAGGATAATATGATGAAGGTGAATGAAGTTATTGGCTCTCCAGAAGGCCTGGAATCCAATGTTATAGAATTTCTTGAAATGATCAGAGAAACAATTCTCAGCAAACATTTTTATTTGTAGGTTGCATATTGTTTGGTCAGTGTCTGACTCACCTAACAGTCCCAGTGAGCAGTCACTGTAAGAAAATACACTTACTTTCATTACTTCCCTCTACAAGAATTCAGGAGTAAATTAACTAGTTAATTGACAATGAAGATATCAGCAAGTGAAATATGGGAAATCTACAAAGAAGAGAACACATGAATCCCAAACATGTGGTCTTGATTCCTGTATTAGGCTGACATAGTTCTGTAAAAACGCAAGAAGTGCCCAGATTTATAAGGTTTGTGTTATCTATAGAACAACTACCTGCAAGATACAGACCTGGTAATTGTTTTGCTTCCCTTCACCATTATTCTGGGGGACTAACAGCTTCTCTGCAAGCTGCAGTGAAAACCCATCTTTTCCGAAACTTAAATCTACCAACTTTCTTATACTGTTGCAATGTACAAAGCAATTCTCTTTTGTAATGATCATAGTTTCTTTACTTTCAATTGCTGTAATAAATTGTTATGTTTACATACTTTGCAGATGCATGTGGACAATATCAGAGGTTCGGTTTTTCTTCTCACTTCAGCTGAGCTGGAATGCACAGATGCCATGGGCCTACTAGTCCCATTGCCAGCCTGAGAAGGGCAAAGAGGCTTGTCCTGGCCATACCGGATGGGGATAACTTCTCTGGAGCTGTGCCAAGTGTTCTGCTACTTACCTGAGGCAATAAGAAGAGTTTAAGCTGAATTTTTTAATGGTGACCTGAATAATGGATCATAATGGAAGAAAGTATTCATTATTACACAAGCTACCAAAAGAAACAGCTCCTTGGTCATCACATTTATAACATTATATCGAATATTTAAAAATCAGGTCCCAGGACTTTACAGTACCAGATTAAAGTTCTTTCATACTGTAAACTTTTCAAAACTTTATTTTAATAATGTTAGCTTGAATTGTAAGAGGGTTATCTTCTATTGATTCTTTGTAATTGAACAAGCTGGTCATTAAGTAGTCTAGAGATTCTGGTTTCTTTTAAGCAGCCATTTTATTGTGCATCACTTTCATGATACAGTTTAAGGAAAAAGTTCCTTCTGTTAGTACTTGGACTATCGAAAGTCAGACTATAATATTGGGGGAGCTTATCTGGAAATACTCATGGGCCTGATTCTGAGTTAATAAAACTATTGCAAATCTGACCATGATTAGGGACTTAAAAGACAAAAACAACATTTGTTTTTATTATGCCTTGAAGTCTAATATTTAAAATTAATGGCTTAGAGTCTGGTGGTTTAGTTGCTGTCTAATGGTCTCACATTGTGTGCGAATTTTGCTGTGTAACACTGTGGAGCCTATTACCCTCTATCATGTGTAGAGCACTATTAGAACATACACTTAGTTTTTTCTCTAGCAATTTACATGTATAAGTGTTGTAATCTGACAGAACATGGAAAACATTGTATATCTCTGCAATTTATGGTTCTAATCACATTTCCTAGTTAAGGTTTAAGGGTTATTTGTACCCTTGCACTGTCTTCTTACAGTCTTTGTGTTGGGCATTGTACAAACATTTGTAAAAGACATTCTAAATAGGTAAGACAGTCCAAGAAAGTGTGTTACAGGGAATGTTTTTCTAGTGTCAACGACAAGTAGAATTTTAGGGAAAATGACAGCAAAAATATTTAATTTCACCATTAAGCCCCTCCTGCTCTTTTCAACCTCAGTTTGCTTTTTATACTCAGAATTTTTGTCACAGAAGAATCACATTTTTCTGTGACTCATTTGGAATCTGACAAAGTATATTGGAATTTCTGGATAGTACACTATTTTAAATCCAACAGTGGAAAGACAAAACCAAAAGACTACATCTTGATTTATCAAAGATATTTGAAATGTGAAAGCAATCTTATAACAAAACAGTAGATTTCTTTATTGTGTTAAGATATATAGACAGAAAATAGACTCTATCTGATCTTCTGGGGTTGGTTTTGGATGATATAGACAATAATATAATGTCTTCTGTCAATAATACATAAAAGCAACCAAATCTGTGAGGCACTGACATGGCCTATTCACCAGTTTTCTTGTGATGTATACAGTGCTGCTCACCACAAGGTCTGTCTTTACAGTAGTTTAAATTCCAACTTTTTCTATTTTTGCAGTTAGCATGTATGAATCTATAGTGTTAGAAATATTTCACTGTAAGTAATCAAGAAAAAAATACCAATGGGTGGGTGAGTTTTTTCCTGATTGTGAGTTTTATCTTTTGGAAAATTATCAATGTTTGTTTGAGATTATACTTACAGAAAGAATGGCTGATAGGAAATTTTAGTGTGGAACTTTGTTTGGAAAAGTAGGCATTTTCATCTTCTGAAATGCTTAATGAATTCTAACTTTAAAATGTTTGAAAATATTTTTTTCCTTTGGCACATCATTATAGTATTTTTCCTATAAAACTTCGAAGACACTCTATTGAGTATGCAAAGTCTGCATCACATCTTAAAATATTGCTTTCTCAGGCAATATTTTCCCAACAGCAGTGTCAGTTTAGATTTAATTTTGTTCATCCATAGACTTTAATATTGCTTCACCGTCATTATGCTTGCCAACACCAGTACTGGTACTATATAGCTGTGTGAAACTGTATCACTTACCTAATGTCATAGCAAATTGCTGAGAATACTGATCATTCAGACCCAGGCTGTGCAATTCCTCTCATCTATCCTCTCTACAATAAAGTTTCACTTTGACCCAAATTTCCCTTCACTGCTGATAGATCTAGTATTGCAAATCACAGACTTCTAGACTGCTGAATCATGCAGGTTTGTAGGAAGGTGATTTCCATAAAGAAGAAATGGCTGTTACATTAATCTGTGGGTCCATCCACTATTTTTTCCCCTTTTTTTTTCTTTCTTCCTCTTTCTTTTTCTTTCTTCCTCTGAGTTCTTCCTGTCTTTTACATCTCAGAGTTCTTGGTCATGTTCACAAATATGCATTATCCATGTCAAATTTTTCCTAGTAACTTTATTAATGATCTAGATTTAGAAGAAACGTGAGATAATTCCTACTCATAGTTAGTTTTTTTACAGATCCATGCAATAATTTGTAGAGGATTTTGTACAGTTTGTGTGCATAAGCTTATGGAAGTGCTGTAAGTTTCTTTTGGTCTTAAAATTATTTTAGGGAAGTATAGGCATTGGACCTGACCCACCCCTGATCAGCACCTCAGCACATTTACTTATCCATATCTAAGGCATGACTTCAAGAGCACTGTAACTTTTGCATTTCTTTTCATATTACATAGTTTTTTCTACGAAGATTTTAGCTGATATTCTATACAATTAAATGGAAAAGTTGCTGAGATTATTGCAAGTTAGTATAAGTCTGCAGCTTTAGCTGAAACTAAGAACTCTGAGTTTAAGTACTATATACAGCTTGTACCTGAAGTATGTTACATTTTAAGAATTGTGTCCTACCTGCAGATATCCATGTATTTCTGCAATGAAAGGTATAACAGAAGCTAGAGTATAATAAACAGTCCTTCCTCCAATTGTAGGTGCAAGAGGTAATAGAAAACAACAAAGTGAACATAAATCTTAATTTAAATATGCTATTGAAAACTAATTGGACCTTAGGAAAAAAAAAATGGGAATAAATTAGCTTTTCACTAAAAATTGAATTATACAGAATAAGTATTCCTATTTTCCAGACACTATGAAATGCTTCTGAGAACCATCCTTTTGATTCTCTAGAACAATTATTTTCTCTGAATGTTTTTTTTTCACTTAATTTGTATTTAAAAAGTAATTAAAAAACCCCCAAAATATACAGAACATTTTATGCTCCATATGCTGATTTATTGATTCCAATGGTATAAAACTTAAGAGTTTTAATGCATGAAGGAATTAAAGAGATGCCCATTAAACCTTAAAATGAAAAAGAAGAAGTAATCAGATGTGTAAGCCAAGAAGGAAGAAGAGATTTTATGGTTCATGAAGACACTATTTGATGTATAAAAAAGTCATCATGTCCAACAATTAAAAATAACATGCTTGTCGGACACACATTCTACCAGGGACATAACCGAATACTTTCTGTCTTTAACCCATTAGTATAATAGAGATGAAGATCATTATTAAAAGACCAGAAAGAGAACTAAGATGTTTTTTATCACAAGTTGAATCATTATCTGCCTTCAGGAGTTCTCCCATCAGTCATCTTTTTTTCCCCAAAGTATCACCTTATTCTCTCATTATTTTAATGGTTCACTTTTTAGTCAAGGATATAGAACATATGCTCAAGACATATTTTGTAGAAATTAGTGAAATAAGAGGCTTAAAGGTGAGAACAACATTGTTTTTGTCCTTTCATTTCAGAAATCTTAAATTATTTTCAGTCTGTACTCCAAGTGTGTAAGAAACTCAACCAAAATATTAGTGGGTGGATTCATGAAACACTTGTCAAGGTCTTACCAGGTCCTTTGCTTCAGTACAGAGGTGAGCTTATTCATTTGGAGACCAAAACTGTTATTGCTAAAGTAAATGGCAGAATCTTGCTTTATCTTCAGTGCTGCAGACTAGAATCTAAATCCATAATGGACTGCAATGCGATAAACCTTCAATGCATGGTTTAATGCACACTGAAATTCCTGGAATTTTTAAAGGCCTACATGAATGTCAGTATTGATATACTTGCCAGGCATGTGGTCTGGTCAGATGGGCTTTAAAGTCCTAACACCAGCTGTTTCAGTGAATGGAGTATTAGTAAAAATGCAAACATATACTGATATTGGGTACACAGTCCTTCATATTTATTCTCAGTTGATGTCTGACAGTTAGAAATATACTTTGACTCAAAGACATGATGCTGATTTTCCCCTTTTTGTCTCCTCAGCTAAATTGAGCAGGTGCCTAGCTAGAGCTAAGTGCATCCAGTAGAATTACACAGAAGAGTTTTGTTCCTTAGTTAATGCTTGTTGCTCTAGTGAAGTAACAAAAGACAGGAGTTCTATGAATTTAAACACAGGTGCCTAAATAGAAGTTTAGGGAGAAAGACACAAAGGGAAATAGCTTTAGACTGTCAGATCCAAACATTTTGACCCAGATTCTACATTTTAATCATTGAAGAATTCTACCTGATGTTATGTAAAATAGATGCAATTCTTCTGTGCAGTGTGAGACTGTCAATACATAAAAGGTCAGGAATAATGAAGAAAAATTATGGCATTCATTCATACAAGAAAAAATCACTTAATAATGGGGATACAAAGACCCATTTAGTCCCTTGATCAAAAGAAAAAAGGCAATTAAGAACATCTTGTGTAACATCTTAGTTTGAACTATTTGGTTTTATTTTTAAAAGTTTTAAACAAAAATACTACCAGATACAAGCAGAATTACTGAAATATTTTGAAGTGCATACACTTGGAAATATGGTTGTGGTTGTTCTATAAATAAGCACAGTTAATACATAAATAGGACTGTCCTGTAACAAAACATTTTTTTGTCTTATTAATACATTCTGTCATGCTCCCTAAGCTACAGTCCTGCCCCTAGAAAAATTCCCATTATGACCCATGAGACTTTTGGGTCTTGGGTGTGTACCTAGTCCTTTGTATGCAAAGGACCTACATTTCAGCAATCTGAAAACAAAAAATTATTTCAGCAAGTACCTTTTAGGCACCTTGTGATCCAAAGGTAGGAAACGCCTCCTCGAAGATAAATGTCTTTCATTCTGTAAGGAAGATAATTTGTGCATATGCATGCAATTCTTTCTTATATGCAGATTTCTAGTATGTGTAGTCTACAGACAGCAACTCTGAACAATGGGCAATTATTTTTTTTATGTATAGTGAGAGAAAAAACACATACAATCTTTTCCCTGGCACCTTTTCACCAGACTGCTTTAAGATGATTTTTGCAAGGTATATTAATACTGATACTGTGTTATTTTTCATTTGAATGTTTTCCTTCTTCCTTAGAATAAAGTGTTTAGCTCTGATCAGTGTGAATAAGCAAGGTACACCTATGGGGAGATTGTGCTGATGAAGCTGTGTCATACAAATTAATGATGTGAAGATATCAGGACTTCAGGACATCTGGCCTTTGCAGGAATGGTCCTTTTTGCCTTCCAGGTGGTTACAAATTGCTGAGTCATCTTCTCAGTCTCTTGCAAGAGATGTTAGACTCTGTCCTAGGAAAAGATACTCAAAAGGTGTTTCACAATACATTTCTCATGTATTTATTATTATTCTTCTCTCATAACTTTTATTTTGGGATGGGACAAATCAACTTCTTTTTGTTCATTGTGGTTACAAAAATGCTTAAACCTACTGCTTGTGCTCCTGCTCTTGCTTGGGATCTTCCTGACTCTCCTCTTGCTCTTCCTTCTCCTGTTCCTGAGGACTTCCTTCCCATTTGTTGTGACTGCTGTACATTCAGTGGGCTGAGGATAACTTTGTATGCCATTGCTATTAGTTTGGCCATTTCATTACATCCATTCTAATTTCAAGCCACAATTCTCCTCTCCTTTTCCCAATCCCACTTCTCTGCTGGAGAGGAGCCATCAGATGATAGAGCAACTGCTGGAGTTTAGCCCCATATATGGGCTAAATGTAGACACTTTATGTTTACTGCTTTTCTTTGGAGATGTTAGTCCACAAAAAGAAGAAATCTGAAGATGGAAGATGGTTGAAAAAAAGAAGCATATGTGCCCATGGAGACCTAACAGTTCAAGTAAAATGAGACACTATTTTGCATCTTAAAACTGCCAGGTTTGCCGTTTTATTAGGCTCGCCTTTTCCTTTGAACAAGCTTCACTGTTGTTTATGTTAAATGCCCAACCTCAGCCATACTTTCCAGAGGTGGCTTGCAAAATAGAAATAGATTATGCCCCAAAAGAAGTGCTACTGATGTACAAAACAACATATTTACTATCACAACTAATTTCTAAAAAAGCAGATATGCAAATCACCTTTCCTACTTTGTTGTAGTTGGGTCTAGGTGCAGTACGGGCTCTATGTTAAATTTATTTCAGATCCTAGGTGTCGTAAGATCTGGGAGACTCTGCAGATTGGAGACTTTCTTAATTCCAATATATTTTTATTTCTAAATTAATTTTTGGAACATTTTCTTTTTATTACTTGTTTACTTCTGTGTGATTTTGCATCTCCATGGATATTCTCTCAGTTGCTCTCATGTGACCAACTTTGCAATACTTTCTAATGTTGAATTCACCCTAGACTTCTCAAACTTTAAAAAGCATGGTGTAATTGTCAGGATTCAGAATGAGTGCTTCATTCTGGCTTCACATAAATTATGGCAAAGTGATCTCAGCATACTATGCTGCACAAAACTTTGGTGCTCATGAAAGGTAATATATATCAATGTATTTTACTTCTGTGAAGTAAATAGAATTGCAATGAATTGTAGGAATAAGACACAGTAAACTGGAAAAATCTAAGTCAAAAATAAAGGGAAATACTGACAATCAAAAGGAACATAAGAATGAAATTTACATAATTTGATCAATTTGATAAGAATTATTGGGATGTTCAAATACTTAATTTTCTATTGCATTTGGAAGTGTTTCATTGTATAGATAAAATCAGTTTTACAAACATAAGTGATGCCATATTTAGTCATACATGTTAAAACAATACTCACAAGTGGGGAGTATTTCCCCAAAGGGGAAAATACTACTAAGCAGAAATATTTGGCTTGCTCTTTCTCAATACATGAGCACTCTACAATAGCACAGTTTTCAGCCTCCTTTTAAAAAATAAAATAATAGAAGTGGGGACAGGAAGTATTTTTGCTTTTTTTTTTCCTATTTTTCCCCAAATTCGGAATTTTCATGTTTTGACCTAGGTCAAATTGAGTTGTAGTGAACCTTAAAGACAAACCAGCAATGCACAGTAGCAGGTGTATCAGAAGCTCTCCATTGTCTGTGTTCTTTTAAGGGTAGTGCTTTGGTTTCTGTATGGTAAACCTCGGAGCTGAAATACCACCTGCAAGCGGACGATGCGCCCTCTGTCACTTACAGGATTGGAAGGTCCTCCCTAGCCCCTTTTCGTCTGGAAACTGAGCCCTTACCCTGACCTGCAGCCGTGCGGTGACCACGGGACGAGCCCGGCCAGCCGCGGCAGCCCTGCGCCTGGCCCATGCTCGCCGCGGCTCCACCGCGCCCGTCCCCGGGGTTGGGGCGGCCATGGGGCGGGCAGAGCTGAGCGCT
>WTSP01025547.1:0-101306 GCA_025331215.1 Actenoides lindsayi | reverse complement strand
TGAGAGGAGAAGACTGAGAGGGGATCTTATTAATGTCTATAAATATCTGAAGGGTGGGTGTCAAATGGAAGGGGCCAATCTCTTTTCTGCAGTGCTCAGCAATAGGACAAGGAATGACAGGTATAAACTTGAGCATAGAAGGTTCCACCTCAACCTGAGGAGAAACTTTTTTACTGTTAGGGTGACAGAGCACTGGAACAGGCTGCCCAGAGAGGTCGTGGAGTCTCCTTCTCTAGAGACTTCCAAAACCTGTCTGGGATGCGTTCCTATGTGACACGCCCTAGGTGATCCTGCTCTGGCAGGGGAGTTGGACTCCATGATCTCTAGAGGTCCCTTCCAACCCCTAACATTCTGTGATTCTATGAAATAATTGTGTTGGTAAAGTAACTGTTTCCCAACCTACTGCAAAAGAAGCAAAAGTAATTTAGGGGATATGGTGGGGGATGAGAAACTCATGTTCTAAATGGTGAAGGGTTGCAGAACTTTCTTGATATTTAACATGAAATATAAGTATTTCATGTGGCTTTTAAGCTAGTGAAGGGGTAAGAAGACAGATTGGTCTATAATGAGTCAAGACTGAATACTTGGCTTGTCCCCATAACATCATACACATAAAATAAATTAGACCCTTGGTATGGACTAAAATAAACTACACAGATGATTTTCATTAATGTTTTCTAAAATCAGGCACATGTGTTTCCAGAAAGCACTTTCTACCCTAAACTTTAACACTTCCACATCGAGAGGAATTCTTCTGCCACAGCAGTCGCAGTAAGAACCGTTAATGTGCCCCCGCCCTGCAAACACCGTTACTGTACATCAGGCCACAAGCAGAGTTTCTACTGCCCACAAGCAGGGTTTCTACTGCCCTACCTGGTATTTGCCACCACATCTCTTCTCAGTTGTTGCAGATATTCTCGGCGTCTGCTGGGGAGATCTAGATCCCTCTGACTTGCTTCCAGCGTCTGCAACAGACTGAAATGCTTTTGAGGACTCAGACTCCGGCTTCTTTGGTATCTTTGCAGCCTTTTTTCTCTTTCCTTTCTCAGAGTTTCAATAGTCCTTATGTGTCTGTCAGGGAAATATGATTAGAGTGACAAGATGCAGCCTAAAAAGTTACATTTTCTGATTTTTTAAAACTCTTAAGTATTAGGTATTACTGTAGTGTAAAATTTATAGGGATCTAATACCACACACTCCTCGTGCAAGTGCCCTTTTGGACACATGCTGACGGTTGATGCAGAAATTGTAGAACTCCACTGCTTTTCTAACAGTAGGAAATGCATAAAATGGTCTTCGTTCCTACTTCTAATGGCTGAGAGGCAAACTGAGGACAGAGACTGACATAGCTACTCTTATTTTTTTTTTTCTGTTACCACAGCTTCTTCAACTGACTTCTATAATCCAATCACAAGAATCTAGGATCTTGATTTTTTTCATCATTTATTTTGTATATTCATGAAGTTTTAAAATTTGTTTTTGCATACTCCTACAGCAGCATTTATTCACAGAAGCATGAAGGTGATATTCCCATAAACAGTATGTATCAATTATTTTTATATTGCAATAAATCAGTTAAATATATTCCCATGATGACCAGGGATTTTAAGAGCGATGTGACACTAGATCTTTAATTAAACCAAATCTTACACTGTTTCCTATTTTCTTAAGTAACCACAAAATTTTGTCTTAAATGTACTGCTAAAATGCACATAAAATAAACTTAATACAACATCTCTTCACATTTAGTTCAACCAGTTGACTGATTAAGTGCCCGGTAGTAAATGTAATTTATGCTGCATGAAGTCTACACGGAGTGGTTTCAAAATACTTCATGCAACACTCCTTTAAGTAATTTACCTTTCATAAAGTTGCTGCTTCACTGGAATGGCCACCGGGTCATCTGCAGTTCCGCTCTGAAGGACCCTCAGCAGGGCGTCCGTTTCCCCAATGCCGTAGTTGAGCTTTGCTTCGGTCAGTTCCACAGTGAGGGGATGCTGATGCAGGTCCAGGTGAATGCCAGACATGATCTGAGCACGCTCTCGTTGAAGTTTCTCAATCTCTCTGCTCCTGCTGTCACAGAGCTGGGACTTCCCTTCCATTTCTATTGTTTGGGCGTTCCTCGGCTTCTTTTCTGCCTGGCTTCGTAAATCGGTCACGCTGCCACTCAAGCTGAGCAATGAAGGAGCAGGGCTGCCCTTAACGCCACACCAGTTGCTGAATTTATTGTGTATGGGTAAGTCACGGAGACTGTAGCTTCTAGGCCTGTAAGGCTCTGCAAAAGCACTATTTTTATGGAGAGGAATTTCAGTGTCACATTCACTTCCAGTGACAGAATCTGTATTGTTGTCTTGGAAAGAAGTTTGCACATCACTCACGTCAGAGAGTGGGGGAGGGCAGCTGTTTTCATTTTTCCAGAAGAAATTGTGAAATTGTAGAGAAGATGTTTCTACCAGTGATTCTGAGGACACACCAGCATTTGCCTTACTTGAACAAGTGGCACTAATTCTTTGATTAAGAAGTAAGTCAGCATTTAGAGGTGAGTAGTTATGAACCAAAGCAGCATCAGGATTACCAACATATTTTTCCTGTCCAACTCCAGGTGAAGAACCTCCTCCTCCCCTTGTGGCATACATACAATGAAGTGAACGTGCCAGGGGGCTGTGGTCTCTCAGATCACCTGTTAAAAATTCCCTGTGGCCTGACACCTCCAACATACTACTAGAGTGATACAGACGTTTTGCAGAAATGGTAGTACAGGTGTCAACTGTGAGTCTACGCTGTTGTTCCAAGTCTTTTGAACCATTCTGTCCTAAAAGCTTTTTGGTTGCTTTCTTATCTGAGAAACTTCCAGATTTCTTTCTTATGCCTTTATGTTCTCTAGAAGCGCCAGACTCAATGTCTGTTTCTGTCTGTGAAAAATTGTCCACATGAGGTTGCGTGCTGGAGTGTGGACCTGCCCTCTGCTTTCTCTGGTTGTGAAGGGGACTTGAAGCACCACTGGAATATCCAAGAGGTTCCTTAGTAGGGCAGACAGACTTACTAAAAGCAGCCTGGCTGCTGGGGCTAGCACTAAGAGTGAGAATAGGGGAAGAGGCCCTATCGACAAGCAGGGTGTTTTTGTAAGAGAATTTTCTTTCTGCTGGAACCTCTAGTTCATTGACAGTTCTTTTATCCTGAGCGTAAGATGACGGAGATTGAGAGGTGCTATTAGTAGGGCTGCTAACTACAGTGCATGAAGAACCATCTTGCCCTGAACTCGGCAAAGATGGCATGACAGATGAAACTCTAGTACTTCCAAAAGCAACATTCTGCTGTGCATTTAATGGTGTTTTTTTAAAATCTAAGATAGGAGTGGAGGTTCTGGGTAAGAAAGGCAGACGCATAAAGGAGTCATCCAAAATGCTCTCAAGACTGTCATGGAAGTCAGGATTGCCCAGATTTCTCATCCCTGTTCGTTCCTGTGTTCTTTCTTCAAGAGAGAGTGTTTCCTCTTTCCTTTTGGGAATCCTACCTACTGGATCTGCACCTATTCTTTTCCAATCAACGTTTACTGGCTGAGCTGCCCTCAATTCATTTTCCATTTTTGCCTCCTCTTGGTTTTCTGAATATTTGCTTTGAGGTTCTTCCAAAATCTCAGTTTGAGTGCCTATATCTGCTGTAGTCTGAGTGCAGCTATCTGATCTAGTAGCCTTGACAGCCTCTTCAGTTCCTCTTTGGTTGATTTTGGCATTCTGCTCATTCTCTGTGATACTCTGTTGGGAAAGGTTTCCCAACAGCTCAGAAGTGTTCTGAAGAAGCTGTGACAGATGCACGGACAGGTTATGCATGCTTGTCCAAGAAGAAGGATGATGAAATAAATCTCTGATTGTTTCCTGCTTTCTTGCAGAAACATCTGTATAGCTTCTCTGATGTCTTCTTTGCCTTTTATACCTTCCTGTAGTTGCTGTTTGTGTTCCCTGCTCACATGTAATCCCTGGTATTTTTTCGGAAGACCTTTCAGACTCAGAAGGATATAACAGTACAATTTCATCAACCTGCGCTGAAGAGTTGCCATGTTGTACAGAAGGATTCTCAAATTCAGAAGTGTTATTTCCTGGATTAGTTTTCAACGTTTCACTGGATACACTGCTATACTGCTTGGTACTGTCACTTGAGTATGCAGATTGAAAGTCTTGTCTGACATTGTCCCATCCTTGAAGACCTTCCATGCTGCTTAAAGTGCTCGATAAAACTTTTGCTGTAGCATACGAACTAAGATGAGAATGAAAAGGAGAATTTTGAGAATTCAATCCATTGTCTACACTGGAACATCTCATAACTTTACGATTTTCCAGGTTTAAAGGTATTTGATTGCAAGAGACATCACTTGCACTTCCAAAAACATACTGTTTCCAGCCAATCTTGCACAATTCATCTCTTTGCCATGGATGAATATATGGGTTGATATCACTTGAACTAAAACGCATTGTATCTTTATTGTCTTGCAAAAATAAATCTGTTTCTGGCTGGTATCCAGCTTCTTCAACTTTCCCTTCACTACACTGAACTACAGAACTACTCTTTGAATGGACATTTGCTTCTGCACCCGCACAACTGTGAGCTCTGTGCAGTAAAGAAGATGGAGGTTGAGTTGCACAGTCTTTTGAAGACTGGCTGCTTTGGGTTCTTGCTGCAAAATTTTGTAAATTTTGGGGATCACAGTTTGCAAGCTTCTTAGCTGGTGCCATTCTTTGCTGAAATCTGGAGTTAGACTTAACCTGTAGAAAGTTCTTTGATTCCTGCTTTGAAAATCTTTCAATTCCATGAAGATCATCCTCAGTTGGTGATGGAGGCTCCACACTCATATTTAAATCTTGTAGTGATTTAGATGCAGAATATAACAAAGGATCTGCCTTAGATGAAGCTTCCGAAGCATATTCTGTATCAGAGAAGACAGCAATAGCTGGAGCTGATAATCTGTGACTTTGTAAATACAGTCTGCGTTCACTTTGTTTACAGCTCTTTGGATTCTGTGTAGTAGAATATGATCTTTTGCTCCTGAGTTGCACCAATTTTGATTCTTGAGGTGGTAAGTAATGGCTTTCTGGTAAAACCTTTATGGAGTTCCCTTCGTTATTCATTACAGAAAACTTCAGTCTTTCTGATTGCAGAGTCTTATTCCTCATTACAGCATCTCCCATTGTTGAACAGTTGTCTGCATCAGCATCAGGGCTATCAACACTTGAACCTGTATTATTTTTGCAAAGTAAAATCTCTTTTCTGCCATCTGAACTTGTTCTATCTGGCACCTGCTCTAGCTCTTTACCTGTAGGCACATACTGACAATTCTCTTGCAGATCTTGAGAGTTTTTTTCAAAACCCAAGACAGTGTGATACAGTCGTCTGGGATCAGTGCTTCTACTGAATGTGCAGTATGTTGGACTATATGAATTGCAGGTACACTCAGGATCCACAACAGTGTCTCCTGGACACAGATTTTCCAGCACTGTAACTTCTGAGCCTATTATTTCATTTGCATAATTTGAGGATGCATTAGTTCGGTTTTCGACAGGTTCTCTGCTTAATGTTTTTCTCTGCTCTGTCTTTACTGCAAAATGCTCAGACTCAGTATTTGAATGCAGTTCTTCCTCATTTTGGTTAAATAATTTTCTCCTCTGTCCCTCTTTTACAAGAGTTGTCCTTTCAGTATCCCAAAAACGTAATGATGGTAATAAAAGAGGATTAGCATTTAGTACTTTCTCTGTATGTTCTGTGCAAGCTTCTTGTGGTGTAACTTTGCCCCAGTGGTGCTCATCAACTTTTACATCATCATCAAATTTTTTACGATTCCTTCCATATACACATTCTCCACCTACAGCAGAGTTTTTATATGAAGCAGAGTCTGTGTCCGATACTGGACAATGCTTGTTTTCTTTTGCAAGAGACAGTAAGATACTTCCTGAAGCACGTATTGGCTCGTCAAATACCACAGCCTTATCAGACTGAGTGTCTTGTATTTGCAAAACGGCCAATGGAGAACATTTCAACATACCTGCATGTGAAATATTATATGTGCCAGTTGCACCATGGCCTGTGTCTGCAGTTAAAGCTGGTTCTGAAAATGGTGTTAAGGATGGGTGATCGACACACGCAAATGCTTGGGGAAAATCTCCTTTTACAGAGCACACATCTGCAGAACTGGAAGACACTTGCTCAGTCAAAAAAGTGTCTTGAAGTGAGTCCTCAAACTGACTAAATATTAGAGATTTTGAGTCATCAAGTAAACAAGAAGTGTCAAAAGCACTGATGTTCACGGAGCTTTGAAATGGTGCATCAGCTGTAGCATCATCTGCAAAGCAGGATGGAAGAGACTTTGATTCTTTACCGTTGCTCTGTCCTTGGCTCTGAAAAGTAAGCAAGCCCGATCCTGGTACAGTCACACTAGAAGCGTTACTGTAGTGTTCTGAATGCTCGGTAATTTTATTTTCTTTTATGTCGTCGTAATTCTGGAAAGAACCTTGAATTATTTTCTCTTTTTGATCTGTTTCTACAACATTTTCAGGGATTTTACTACTGTGAGCATATGTGGCCTCCACAACTACACAATTATTTTTCCTTTCATCTCCTTTATGAGAAACATTAGGAAAAGTTACAGATACGCTTAAATCAGTTGATTCACGTTCAAAGTACTTTGTTTCTTCAGAGAGAACAGCATCGTTTTTACCTTTATCTCTATTGCTAGTAATCAAAACATCTGCATATGATGCTGGATCATTTGGGAAACCAGGAAAACACTCAGAAGTGCCTGAGTTCCTATTACAATTTAAAAACTCTTTACTATAATGTGGATTTTCCCATGGAGACTTGTTGAGATCTTCTGAAAGGCTTGAGGCATTCTCAGAAGAAGAGCTGCCTGGTTGGTCTACACAGCACTCTTCAGAAGTCTGGTGTCCCTGATTTTCTCTGGGATCACACTGATATCCAGATACACCAGGAGACTTTGTGTGGTCATTTTTACTGTTTCTTGTAGTATAGCTTGTGCTTAAAAATGTCTCCTCCTCATCATGCTGTGATAAACTCCCTGAGTGAAGTACTTTCTGAGTGTTAATGCTGTAAAACGTTTTTTGCGAAGAGATTTCTAGTAAAGAATGCATTTTTGCCCCCCCTATATCTTCCACCTCTTCTTTCTCTGAAGCAGAAAGCTGTTTGGAATTATCCAAGAGCAGTGAGTCGAGCACAATGGTACCCTTTTCCTCTTGAGCTGCATCTTCTATGGAATTAAGGCAGTCTTTTGATAGTTTATTAACCATTAAATCCCCACGGTGTTCTTCATGAGCACTGTTAACATCCTGAATTGTATCTTCAGAAGAATCCGATTTTTCCAAGGAAAACGAGTTTCCTTTGGCCTCTTGCTGAAGTACAACAGTTTCAAGCTCAGAGCTGCCTGCCCTGTAGGGAGTAGAAGAGCTGTTCTCATCGACAGGTTGCCCAGATACAGCATAATCAGGTGTATTGTTAAATACAGAGGATTCTTCCCCCTGCCTGTCCTGTGTGATCCTGGTTTGCAGAAAACCTACATTCTTACTTTGTGTTTTATCAGAAAGATATTTGCCTGCTCCCATGTTGTTGACTGTAACAGGCATACCAAGACAGGCCTCACTCTCCATTAATGTTTCATAGTAAGGCAGAACAGCTCCAGTTCCAATGCTGCTGTTCGATGGTTTCGTACATCCTTGCAATGCAGTAGGAATATCTTGAACAAGATGGGAATCATCTCTTACTCCAAGATATAAAAGATGATTTACAGACTGGCATGGGGAGTCTTTAAGTAAATCTTCTTGGGTTTTTTCCGTAGACTTCGGTGTTGCTGGTGGATTTTGTTGCTTACTGACACCTTCATTATTTCTAGAAAAGCTGGTAGACACCCACTGGCTTTCTCTTAAGATTTCATTTAATCTGCTGTCATCATGTGTCATTTGGTAGCTGTCTTTGTTTTCAGGGAATAGTTCATTCAGGTTGTATAAAATGATTGGTTCTACCTCTTCTGTGTTTTCTACAGACATCTGCTTTTCTTTGTCTCTCTTGGCCATTTGTACTAGATTCATCAAATGCACCTTCTGTTCCTCAACGCTGGAGCCTACTGGATCCAATTCACAAATATCAGGTGCTTTTGTAACAATACTTACATTCAAGTTTTCTGAAGTGCCATGCTCGGGATATTGCATAGAGCAACTCATATACATCTGGCAGTCCTCTTTAATGTGGAGACTTCTAAATTTGTGTTCAATTCTGTATTGGTCAATACCAGTACTGTCATCAACTGAATATTCACACACATCAGTATCTTTCATGACTGCATTTCTTGTATCTGTAAGAGAGTCCACTGAGCCACCATCTTCACTCATTTCACTAAGGTCATGGTATCTTGAATCATCTTCTAACAATATATTATCTTCTAGTCCTGAAGCTGTCAAGTATCTTTCAGGGATTTTAAATTGATTTAAAGTTTCCTCTTTGTCATCTCTGTCATAATACATCTCATGCAGTGCCGGAGACTCTTCAGTAAATAAAACATTTCCATCTGTGCATGTGACTTCTTGCTTTGTAACAACCAGCTCCCCAGTATTTGTCATGATAATTTGTTCTTCACTCCCAGTCACTTCACATGCATTAGCCTTGTCTTCCCGGGGCAAAGAGTTTGGTACACAAGGTTTGGTTATACCGCTAGAATTTACTTGTCCTTCATTTCCAGGTTTTGCTAAAGTATTTCCTTGCCTACTTGTGATTAATACCGTTGCAGCTATGTCCTCTGAGTTAAATGCATTTTCTATTTTTCTGTTCATCTGTAAAAGCGCCTCAGAAGCACCACGGAAGCTTGGAGTATTCTGAGCAATATCTGTTGTGTGGGAACACACAGGTGAAGGACCATTTTGTGGAGCAACAGAAAACTCTGGTGAATAAATACCTGAATCTATTTTCTCACTTTTTTCTTTTTGGTAAAAGCAACTTGTTTCAAGTCCACTGCCAGAATGAATGAGTGCTTCTGATCCCTGAGTATGTTCTACCCCAGTGCTGGTTACCTGCATTTCATCTTCCTCCACCTCTTCATGTGTCATGCATGGATTGGTATAAAACTCACACTGAACTTCACAAGCTACATCAATAGGTTTCTTTGGATTCTGAGATAGACTAATGCCTTTAAAATCCTCTCCACTCCTGTCTTCAGCTAGACTTTGGACTTTGGCTACTGAGTAGTCAGGTAAATTTTCAGTCTGTTTGGATTTAGTTTCCAATGCAGTTTTTTCTAAGTTGATTGCACTATTGATTAATTTTGCTATTTCTTCATCAGTGTTTTCTTCTGCATTTTGATAAGGAACTATAATTTCTTCTGGATCAGTTTCTAGGTTTCCTAAGAACTTGGGTTCTTTATTTATACACAGATTCTCCTCTTGAGAAACAGTAGCTGATGTATTTGTGTTGTATTCAAATACTCTTTCCAACTCTGAGTTTATATCACCTTCAACAAGCAAGATATGCTCTGGGCAATCACTTTCAAAAAAGGCTTCTTTCTCTTCTCTTGATTCAAGTAAAGATTTGTTCTGTGTTTCTGTTTCCAGGAGAATGGTTGCATCAAAATCCACAGAAATGTCGGTTGTCTTTTGTGTACAGTTGTTTTGCCCTGTTGATTTTGAAGAGCATGCCGTGCAAAGGCAGACAGAATGGACATCAGAACAACTTTCTGTGGCACTGACTTCCACAGCAAAATTAGATGTAGCATCGCAATCTCCTTTCACTACTGTGACGTGCTCCAATAGTTTATCGTAATTTTCACTCTCAGATGCACTTTGAAAAAGATTAGCTTTCGTTGAAGCTTTGTAAAATATGCCTGAATTGGATTCTGGGAGGAAATCATTTGTACTCTCACAAACAGCAGCAGGGAAGGACTCAGTGTCTTTCCCGTTTACATTTACTATGAGATAACTCATTTCATTTACCACTAAGTTTTCATATTTGGATGCAAATTCTTCCTGAACTACAGCCCGAGAGTTCAAGACATTGTGTTCTTTGCTTTCACTTCTTTCTTCTCTTATATTATCAATGCATAATGCAGAGTTTTCTGAAATTTGCTGGGACAAGCTGCTTGCCCGACTGTCTGCTAGAGTACATTCAGGGGAATAATTTTTTGAAACAGGTTTACTTTTGAATTCATAATGATTCAGTGAAGACAAGTCTTCATCCTTTGGTTCACATTCTTCAGTATCTCTGAATGAAGGCACCTCTGGAGCAGCCTCTGCCAAGCTATCTGTGCTGGATTCCATACAAACAATCTCTTTTTGAGATATCTTCACTGGTATTGCAGATTGGTCATAACTCGTGCTGTGAGCCACAACTAACGTGTTATATTGATATGCTGTCTTCTGAGAGGAAAAAGCCATCTCTGTTGTTATTTCTTCTGCAGATATTTGCTCATAATCTGTTTCTTGCATTGTTTCCAAATTACTCTCCCCAGCCCTGAGGAGACCTACTGTAACAGATGATTCTGCTCCTTTTCCAGCTAATTTCTGAAGCTTGTAACTGTTTACTAGAGAATGGTTCTCTTTTGTTAAGCCAGTGATAAAGAAACCTTCATCACAACATGTTGGTATTTCCCTTCTTGGAAAAAGCTGCCCATGGTTTTGAAATTGGACTTGTTTTATTGCAGATGTCTCTGTTGAGGTCATATGAGCAAGTCCTGTAGAAGTTTCAGCAGCAGGTGCACTGACAGATGTACTTCCATTGCCTGAACCTGTCATACTTGATTTTGTTATCAAGTTATTGTAGTCATTACTGAGGTCATCTTTTTCAGAAGTTCTGAAGAAATCATCCTCTAAATCTGCATCTACATGGCCATTTCTCTGCTCCAAAATTTGCACAGGCAACACAGAAATAAAAGGTGTTTTTTTCAGATTGTGATCTTTTGGCTGTGCCGAATGAGTTGTGGGGAGAGAATCCTCCTCTTCCCTAGATACCGGTGACAAGCAGTCTGCAGTGGAGGCACTTTCCGAACAGCTGAATGTTTCTGTGCATTCAGTGGTAGACCTGAAAGTAGATAATTCATTCAGTTGTTCTCGTTCAGGACAATTTGACCTTGAATGTTCATAATAATCATGCTTGGCTGAAATAGGAACAAAAGAGGAGCTTGATCCTACTGAGCTAACAAAAGAGGACATTACATTTTGAGATTCCAAGAAAGAATTTTCACTAGATTTTGTCCATCCCCTAAGAATCTTATTTAATGATCCACTCTCTGAAACTCTGCTTGCAGTTGCTGTTGTTTCAGGTAATGGTACTTCTGATGTGTCAGAGGAGAAAACTGTGTTTATTTCATTTATCTGATGTGATAAATGAGTAATGCTGTGTATCTGTTTAGAGCCAGAAACAAAGGAAACTTCAGCAGCTGACTGCTTTAGATCATCTTTCTTCAGCCAAAGCTCTGGTTTGCTCAAGGAGCACAGATGAGCTTCTTGAAATTCCAAATTTTCATGGGAAGAAGGTGCTGTTATTCTGGGACTGCTGATGTCAACCTTTGAGTCACAGGAAGACCAAGCATCAGTAGTAAGCAAAGGATTTCCACTTGCACAATACAGTCTTGAATGAAGAGACCCTTCTTGTTCTACAAAGGAGACTTTCGTTCCCTTCAGCAACTGCTTGCAAGCATTACTGGAAGCAGGATGTGGTTTAGTGTCCAAATAAAAAGAACTGCTCAGCTTCAGATCATAATTTGTCCCTTCTGTATCTCTGTCGCAGATCTTGGACTCACGGTCTCCCTCAGACTGTATAGTTGGTGATCTAGGAGTTTGTAACTTCCAAAAAATCTCTGCTGGCACTTCATCAGATGAATCAGATTTGGATTCTTCTACAGGATCTTCTGCTGGCATCTCTTCTCCATCAGCTAAGCTGTCTAGAGAAAAGCTTCTTTCAGGCTTTCCCAGTCCCCTGCGAGATGCATATGTCACTAAAGATGAAATACGGTGATCAGTTCTGCTTTTGTGAAGCTTAGCTGGCTCATGGTGGGCCTTTGACTTGTGAAACTGGCTTTTATTTTGCTTTTTGGCTTTATTTTCCTTTTCTATCAGAGAGTCTTGTGACATTTGACTGTCATCACTCTCAGAATCTTCTGGGTTAGCAAGACATTTATTTCTGTCGGAATCTTCTTGTTTCAGTTTTTCTGTGAAAGCTTTTGCATACGCACAAGAGAGAGAATCTACAGAGAAGGAACTGTCCGTATCAGAAATCTCATTTTCATCATCCTCTTGCCAGTTCCCCAGCGTATCTGTAGCTGTTTTGGACACTCCAGCACTTAGCATCTCAGCACTGTGCCACTTTTTTTCAACATAAGAGAGTGGTGCCTGTGTGTTCATCTTAGTGAGATTTCCTACTGACGTTGCCACCATCAGAAATTCTTGCTGTTCCACTGACGATTTCTCATCACCTGGCAAGGCTGAGTTTGATGCTCTCTTCCAGTTCTTGGCTGTTTGGCTTAGATGCACTGATGGTGGGTTTCCATACACTGTTTTATTAATTTCTTTAGGACAGTTTTCTGGAGAAGACCTGTGGCCTTTTCCATTGATATCCATTCTTGTCTTTTTATTGGATACCTGAGCTCTATTTTGTTCTAGATTACTACTTGCAGGCTGACTTAAAACTCCTAGCACCACTGCTTTTGTCATTCTTGTCCCTGTAATAAAGGTTTCAGGCTCATCTTTCTCCTTCAAAAGATCGGGAAAGGAGCCCTTAGAGGTCTGGTTTTGAGATCCAGCTTTCCCTGGGTTGTCATCCAACTTTTCAATTTTTTGATCATTTTTATTGATGTAAGCCATGGTAGCTGAATCATTAAAGTCTTTTTCTGATCCTTTTTTAATTTTAAATGATGATGGGTTTTTTTTTTCAGTTAGCTGCCTCTGGGCTGAAAAGGAGATCCCTTTTTCATCATTAAGGTCATCACTCCCAGAAACATTTTTAACTCTTCTGTAAAGATATTCTACAGATGACAACCTCTGTGTGGTACTGCCTTCACAGCATTGACCAAGATTTGGTGAGGTAGATAACTTTGAAACAGTCTCCCTGTTCAACAAACAGCTGTGGGAATAAAGAAGAAATAAAGCCCAGTCATTGCTTGAGTAAAGTGCTTAACAGGGCTTCAACATCAGCAATGTCTTGTAGTTAAGAGTAACAACACATGAAGCAACAGTCTTAATGCCTTTCAAAAGCAAAGTCTAGCAGAGAATAAATAAATGTCAGTAACCATACATCATTTCCTGCCTCCAGGACCATGCTGTGATAGACCCTGACACCCTAATTTTTTAGCATCGTGTAGAGATGTTTGTTTATCTTGAGAAAGGCTGGCCAACTTAAAAGTCTAATCCTGAATCACCTCAATGATACAAATATTCTGAAGGAAGTGTTTGACCCTCATCAAGATAAAATGATGCAGAAATCAGTGTTTACCAACTGTTTGAACAAAGTAAAAACAAGAGTTCAGCCAGTTCTGGAAAGCATTCACAGAGAGATAAAAAGTGCAGCAAGGCTTGAGAGAGGAATGTAAAAACCAGTAAGAAAGACCCTGTCAAAGAGCCAAGCAAGGAATTGACTGTACAGATCCAAGGAAAAAGGACAAACTGCTCTAGTGTGACATACAATAAAGTTCACAGGTAGTGCAAGTTTTGGAATTGTTTCAATACATTGAAAGGAATTCTGGATTATAGGTGACCACTAAAAATACCTTGAATTTAAATTGCTTTTGCAAGTGCAGAGGAATTGGCAGATGTTAACTTACCTGGATACCTGGGGCAGATCTGGGTTACAGAACAAATGCTGCCTGTGCTGCAAGGAACTCGAACCCAATGACTTTCTTCTCTTTTGCAACTGATGATGTGAAGAAGACCGTACAGCAGAATTTTCGTTTAGGACCTGGGATTGTTTCATGCACTCTTCGCTGAGCCAGCAGCTAGCTTCCAGCTGTTCTAGATTTTGCTTGGCTTCCAATAACTTCTGCTTCTTGACTATTCTTTCCAGTTGGAATTTGACCTTTTTCCGCCTTATGTTTCTTTCTGCCTTTTTTAAGGAGTATCTTCGCAAGAGTTCCAACTGTACCAGTCTCTTCTTGCTCTGCTGTAGCAGGGAAGGGCAGATTTCCAGTCCAAAGGTACTCTGCACCTCAGCCTCTGCATACAGTGTAGGCTCTGTTTGCACAGCAAACTCCCTCTGCTCTTGCTGAAGGGTAGCCAGTCGTTTATTCTCATTTATAAGCCACTGCTGGTCTGTAAACAAAACAATGATTGAAAGAAAGTAAAAATCATAGGGAAAAACACTATTCATTGCTATCTTGTTTCTTAATTTAGTCAGCCTTGAGAGATCATTTGAGAACAGAATTTCTTTGCATGTAGCTCAGAGTCTTCACGAAACACTGTCCTGTTTTGATATAAACCAGAACCTGTTCTCTGTTCAATGATTCTACTTTTCAGCTCAGTCTCTTAAAAGTAACTGCACTTTCTCAAGTTAATGGCAGATTTTTGCAGACAATGTCTGCTTCTAGAAGTGATAGCGCTTGATGCTTATAATTACCACCAAGGATTGGTTTGCAGAAAGGCTCTTACTCCTATAGAAACCAAGGTCACTGCTGAATCTTGTGCACCGCGTTGGAGAGCCAGAAGTGAAAGGGTCATAAGTTAAAAAGTTGCACCTTCTGGGAGCATCAGACAGGACAGGTGACCCTAAACTGATCACAAGGTATTATATTCCATTCCATATACATCATATTTAGTAGAAAGCTGACACATCATAAGGGTCAAGCTCTCTTAACAAAAAATATCCTTAGTGGAAAAAAGCAACGTAAAAATCACAGGCAAGGTTCCTTGACGAGTAGAGCGTTTCTCAGAGAACCAAAGCTTCTCAAAGCACTTCTGTCTTACTAGGAGCAACTTTTGTTTTTTGGTTGGGCTTACCTTCCATCTGCAGCCCTTTACTGAATAAGAAACATTTCATTGTTTATTCAGAGTGTTAGGAATTAAGAGGTATTTAACTCTGATGTGATGAAGAAGGGCTACCACACACAGCTCTGCAAAGCTGAGCTGCAAGAGAAGAATTTTGGGCTGTGGAAGTTTCCCTAGTGTAAGAAATCATTAGTGCATAGGCATTGTCAGCATCACTTGCTTAGTAACTAATGATCTAATTAAACATACTTCATTAGTGATTGCTACCACAGCGAGTCTCCTGTCCTGTTTATGTTGGCAGCTAATTCTGCCCACAGCACGTGCACCGAAGTAGGAATTCTAACTCTATGGCTACTTTGTGGATAAAAGGGAAGTGTTTTAGTCATTATTTCAGTGAATTTTTCTTAATAACATGCAGAGTTTCCCTGCAACAAAGCTGCAAGCTCCATGATGCTAATTAATCTCTTCTCACAAAGTCACCTCTGTCAGGAACTGATACAGAGAGGGTGCAGAAAAGGTGGAGAACTTCGGTGGGTTGCCAAGTGAAAAATTTTATTTGGCTGGCAAAACCTACCTGCCTGGCCAAGCTTCAAGTGAACAACAGCAAAACAAGCAGAATTAGATAGAAGCAGAGAACAAGTCTACAGAGCCAGAAAATAAAGATATTTGGGGGGAAATCCCCTGGTTCTCTGTGCTATCTACATATCCTAAATCCGTCTCTGCTACATTGCATCACCACAACTTCCTTTTAATCTCTTCATTGTGGCTGGCATAAATATAACAGACTGCATAAGTTTGGATCTGAGATGCTTCTAAAAATTCACAGATTTCTTCTTCCAGTAACCAACAGCAGGTTTTACCAAGTGAGAGCAGTACCTCTGTAATAGGCATACTTTACTTAACAAGAAAACGGGATCAAATCATTCATGAGAAGACAAAATAGAAAGCACTATACCCACCCAATTTCATTGGTCAAAAACATCTCAAAGTCTAAAATGTTCCCAAATCAATCTATAAACTCATTAAGGGGAAGCCAGTCCCCCCCTAGACATCTTGCTGAATATGTTTGCCTGCATGCAAACAGCACTTCTGGGGGCCAGGAGCCACTGACACTAAAAAATACCTCTCCATATACACTGTGGCTTCACCTTCTGACATAGCTATTTGCCATTCAAATCTGATAACTGATCTAACCTTTAGTGCTCTTGCATAATGCCGCAGAACTTCCTAGAAATAACTCCTATTTGAACCAAAGCATCCCTCTTTTCTTTTACCGAATCACAGAACTGTCATGATTGGAAAAGATCTCTAAGAACATCGTCTCCAACTGTCAACAATGAAAAAATAAAAATCCGGTTTCAGTTTAAAACAAATTCAGCAGTGGAGAATGCAATACCACTAACTAATCATATTTAGGGTAAATGAGCCCCACATCTTATTTTTGATCTTACTTTGTTACACTTCGGTTTCTACTACAGAATATCTTCGTACATTTTTCTTCATACTACAGAAAGTAGGGGGAGGGTGGAAATACTGACTATATAAAAGCCCTTGAAACTCTCTTTCTTTTAACTGGGGCTGGGATTTTAGCTCTGAACTTCAGTGCCCCACTTACTTCTCAGATGTGTTTTCTTCACTTTCATTGTTTAAAACTCACATAGCAACCACATAAAAATCAGTTTGAGGTGTGGTCATATGCCATGGCCTTTTTTTTCCTAATGAGTGAAATTCATTAAAAGCACATGAAAATGGTCTATATATAGTTACAGGTGACATCATCAAAGAGAGTACCTCAATTGACACACATCGCTGTCTTGGAAGTGCCGCTTGGTTCCTGTGGCACTCTGTTGTTAGAGCAGTTTCCCCTAAAAAACTTGTGGTAGGAACTACCACAGTCATCTCAATTTCAATCTCCCAGAACAATTCATTGGATGAAGCACAAAGTACATCACAAGACTCAGTCCACACTGCAACATGGCAAAGTTGCACTACAGGCAAGAGCAGAGCAAAGCTGCCAGGAGGCAGGACAGGGAGCAGCTTGGGTGACAAGTGACTCAGGGCCACAGGGGAGTAGCAAGCTGGGGCTGTCTCTCCCAGCCACAACCTGTAGAGCTAATTAAACAATGCTGCTGGTGCACTGTGAAGGAGGCCCTTTAGCACTGTTAATCAAAGCTTAATAACTGTTCTCAAGGGAGAGGCAATTATGAGAGAAAACTAGTAGTAAGCCACAACAAAAGTTCCACTCGCAATACAAAGCATGACAAAAACATCAAGAGGATTAAAGAATGCAGTAATGGAAAGGAAGTGAGAGAGGAGAAGAGGCAGGTACCCACTTTCTTGGATCTGCTGGTTGATGAGCGCTTGGTCATTTTCTAGTTCCTGTTCTGCTTTGATCTGTCCTCTCAGGATCTGCTGCTTTAAATCCTCAACATAGAGCTGCTGCTGTTGAATTTGTTTTCTGTGGAAAGCTTCCTGGTCTCTCAGCTTCTGCTTGTACTCTTCATGCACAGCATCTATTTCTCTGCTGTTAGAAATGTTGACAACGAATTTAAACCAGAAGTGAATACCAAACATTTGTAATAAAACAAGTCATATATACAGACAGACAACATTCAAGGCATTTTGTTCAGTAAGTGTGCATTATGACAAAACCTCGTGATGATAAAGTAGTTGTGTATATGCATGTCACAGCAGGCTACAAACCTGTAAGTATCCTAAATGCCAGCAAACATGAAAGCTCTTGTGATGAAGCAGAAAATTCCATCACAAGAAAGATCACAGCAAAAAGAATTTAAAAAATATTGTCACTCTTCATTTTTTTGTAGATCTTCCAAAAAATGAAATTGAATGTGTATGTTCATATGTTATAAAATTTTATAAACACCATATAGGATATTTGTCATCTAAATACTTCAAAGTGCTTTACAGAAATGACAAACGTTCTGCTCTGTTTTCAGGTAAACAAAATATCTAACTTAGAAGGGTTACAGGCATTGTTGAGCTTACACTGACAGTACCAAGGAAAGAACTTGATCACTCAATTCTCTGTTGGATGCAACAACTGTATTAGGTTATTGTTTCTATATTTGGAGTAGAATTGTGATCAGAAAAGTGGCTAACCTGTGAAAAACTGTCTTACAGTCCCCTCCAAGTTGTTTGGTTCCCAACTGTGAGCCAAAATTTTACACACATGCCGACACACACAGAGTAACAATCAAAATGGTATCTACTCTTAGCATAATCCATGATAATATTAAAAATACATTGTATCTCTGAAAAGAATATATATTGTACTTGTTCACATATTATGAGAAATTCTTACTGTTAAAGTTATATTATATATAAAGGCGACATACGATCTTCGTCTGTTTTGTTTCTAAGCACCACATCATATGTAACCTCAGAAAATGAAATCTTTAAGCCTTAACATTTAAAAAAAATATATATTCTACTAATGAAGTAAATGATATATTTATAGTAATGACGTATTTATGACACTTTTAAAGAAAGCAAAGGTATTGAAACTAAAGAGTCCCTGAAGGTCAAAAGAAAACAATGGAATGCTTTGAAAACATCGTATTGTTTGTAAAATCATTACCAGTACAAGGTCATCTGTAGGAAAAGAGCATTTGACCTTTGCTACATAGGAATTAATTTGACATGTCTATTTAGAACCATAAGCATGTGTTCAAAGCAACCATTTCTACAGCAACAACTTCAACTCTGTGTGCTAGATTAGCAGACAAAACAGATGCAAAATTAAGCAAAGTCTACAAATCTTCTGGATGTATGTGGAACATACATTTCACTTTTTTAAGAAGCAGGGGAAAAGCCTCACTATTACATAAAAGTCTTAAGATTCTCAATAATTTACAATATTACTGTGACTATCTTTCGCTCACCTGAGGAAAACAGACTTCAGCTTGGTTTTAAAGTTTATGTAAATGTAATGCTGGTGAGAATAACTGACAAGAAACATCTGTTCAATTGTCTGGCATGGTGCAAACAGTCAGAGTATAAACTTCATCACCATTATCTGCTAAATGGTTTTTGTCTGTTTGGGACCCACAGGAACAAATTATACGAATAGGCAGTTCCAATATCATTTTGTCCTTGGCTTGATAACAAAGATGCAAACAATCCATGATTTGCAATTTTTTCCTCTCAGATAAACTTTAGTTGATCCCCAGGAAATGGGAGTGGGGTGCCTCATTTCTCATTCAGCTGAAGCAGGTTTGAATTGACACTTCACTGCAGCTCTGAAACGCTCGTATGGCCATTACAAATCTCCAGCTGTTCAGATATTTCTAATGCCACCAGCTACTGGGGGACAAACTCAAGAGGTTAAAGCTATACTGGTTAACTAAAGCAGCACCACTTTTTGAACATAGTATTAAATCTGAAGGATCCTGTTTAGGAAAAACTCCCATGGTTTTAATGATGACTCTGAGGGAGGCTTTCCCTGAATGCAGCTTCCAGGTTATTTTCTGTATTTTGCAAAGGAAATGTAATAGAGCAGCTATATAATCTGAAGGTTAAAGTACTGATCTGAGACAAAACCTGATTTTGGAGCAGTTATCTCCTCTCTGTGCTTTCACGCACTTAGGATGCAAGGTCTTCAGGGTGAGGACTGTCTCTGGATGCCTATGTACTAAACCTAACAGAGCCCTGATGTCAGCTGAAGCCTCTTCCTGCTGATATATAAAAACTAATAAACCTTAATAGCAATTGTAAATGTTAAGTCTCTGCACATACAGTGTCATTGGAGTAGTCTTTAATTTGTGTTGGTAACACACATATAAAAGCTCTCATTCCCATGGTGGTATGAAAGTTGAAAGTCTGAATTTGTTACTGGACAATTGCATGACCTTGGGTAAGTCACTTAGTCTGAGACATGTGAAAGAAGCAAAGTATATTCTTCCAAGAGAAATGATAAAGATATTTTAACATTAAGAGTTGAAGAGTTGATTTCTATTAATTTATCATTATTAGCACCATTCTCTATGAGATTGAGGAAACTGAGTAAATTATTGCCAATAAGGCTGAAAAGTGGAATATATAGTAAAACGATAGACAACGAATTCTTGTTCTGCAACTGTTTATTAAAACTAGATAAGATTCCTCTTACAAAATGCCTCATATTCTTCCTAACCATGACTTTTATCTCTCAGCCATCCCTTCTATAAAATGGACCTATGGGAGTTTAATCTGTTTACAAATTAAAACCCAGAACATTTGAGTATATGAAACAACTCCGCATTGCAAGTCAATCCACAGACCTCACAATGCTCACAGAGATGATTAGGGAACATCTGTTTACAGCTGGGAGAGGGTCACAAGCTCTTCCCATACTTTCCAACAATGCTGAAACCACCACACCCCTGTATATTATAAAGTATCAGAGAATAAGCTATGCAAACAATGCACATGGAAGTGTGGTGTTTGCTGTTCTCAGCAGCACCAGTGTATTCCCTCATGTGCGTGGTAATGGCTTTTTGCTGAACTAACATGAAACTGTAAGAGCCTTTCCAACAGGCACGTGTGTTTGCACACGGAGCAGAACACGACGCAGGCCAAACTGATGTCAATCACAGCTCCATACTACAGCTACACCCCAAAAAGGCAGAGTACAGAGGCAGACTCCTACTTCATTTGAAAACCTGGAAAAACAAATACAGCACAGCAACCATGACAGTATTATTACTGCTTTTGTTCTGGTGATGTAGCTATAGTTTGTACAATTCTCTCTCTCTATCCAAGGTTAAAGTTTCTGTAATACAATACTGTAGCTGAAGGTATATATACGAATTGCAGTTCTGCTGCTCTTTCAGTGCCTCTTTGCTTCATCCTGCAATTTATAATAGTACAAAACAAAAACCAGGAAGAGCAGTAAAATAGGTCTGAATTCAGAGACACAACGTTAAAAATCTTTTTATGAAGTAGCTCCTTAAAGATGGTTTTCTTAAGCAGAACAAAAAGATAATGAAAATTCATGCAGAGCCTCTTACATAATATGGGTATGCCAGAAGATGTTTTTCCTCTGGCTGTGAGACTACTGACTGAGAGAGCAAAATGACTGGCTGGTTTGTGTTTGGGATACAGATCTGCCTCTCACAGAAACTGCTGAAACCAAGAACGTGAAGTAAGAACGCTCCCTTTTTACCTTGGAACATGCTATGTCATGTCAACGCACTCTTGCTCATTTGTGAAAATAACACAACAAACTAAAGTGAAAAATGACATTGGCCCAGAAAGAAAAGAACAGATTCGCACACACTTCACAGCTAAATCACCTCATAGACAATTTAAAGAACAGTTTGTGTAATACATGTTTGAATGATTAAACTAAAAGCAAGTATCGATCCAGTTAACATAAAAATGTAACCATATTCTGTAATAAGTAGATGAGATCATTAATTTCTTTAATCTAAAACATCTTAAATCAGATGTCCTGTTAAATCTCAGGAATACTGAGACACAGGAATCAAGCACAGACCAATTTCTCCTTGTATTCCTGCCTTCCCACATAAGCAAATCTACAGTCGGTATAGTTCTAGCAAGAAATAATATAACCTCAGGACAAACAGAAGACAGTTTAATTTCTGTAGGTATCAAGACACATAAAATCCTGGTTTCACAGGACTGGCATACTCTGGCATACAGCAAATTAAAAAAAGCAACCCTGTATAGAATTTCATAAAAGCATGCAGATTTCTAGGTGTACCAAATGCATCAAGAAATGTCAACAGTTACTTCTCCTCCAAGTAAACCTTTAAAAACAGCAAGTAAAATTACAACGACAGAAAGACACCGACCTTAAACTAAAGATAATCACAAAATACTGAGAAAATTTTCATATTATACCAGTGCTGCCGGATTGTTTTTCCATCTCATTTTTCTCTCCACAAAGTTTGCATGATGCATGCTAAATGAACCATCTGTAAATCCACGTTTTTTCCAGCCTGCTTTGTCGTCAGCTCTCTGGGATCCTATTGTGCAATTCTCCTCCCCTCTTCCCCAAACACTTCTACTGCTGATGCAGAGGCTGGCGGCTGCTACAGCATAATGCAGTTTTCAGTAACTATGGCAGCAATAGCTCTGTAGTGAGGCTGGATGCCTTCTGAAACAAAATCTTAAGGCTCAGATAAAGAAACTCAAGTTACAGTAACTACTACTGTTAAAAGCTAAAATTTGCCAATTTTCCCCAGTCAGGATAGCATCCTCATCCTTCTGTCTGCCTAGTGTTCAAGTCCATTTTTCTGTTACAAAAGATTTTTTCCAGTGGAAAAGGAGTTAATAATAAAGCAGAAAAAAAGATGTTGGCAAGGCATTTTGCACCCTTGCAAATCCCAGCACTAGAGAGCAATCGCAAGACAGGGTTACATGCCTGTCCACAGATACACATCCAGCTTCACTTCATCCTCCCCCTCCACCCGTGTCCAATCCTGGGCCCTTTCCACAGGGCTTCAGAGCATCACATGGCAGCAGGCATCACGCAGCTGCAGAGGATCTTGCATCTGCTTCTGCCTAGCACAGAGGCTCAAACCTCTCCCTTCTCCTCCCTGAAGCAAAGGCAAGAGTGACGAAGGAGATGCGAAGACCTTGTATGACCATATCCTCCAGCAAAGCCACTCACACAATTCAAAGCAAAAGGAGGGGGAGGGGGGAAGATGTGAGAGGGTGGTGGGCAGGAGGTGGGAACCAGAAATCAGTCAAAATGGCCAGCAGTCAGAAATCTTTAGAAATAAGGTCCTTTGGAAATGTACACACAGAGTAATCCCTTTCACAGAAGTTACCGTCAGGTGAAGTATTATTTGGATTTCTGATTTTCTGGTTTGCCTACAGAAAAAGCACTCGTCTGCATGGTTTTTTTGGTTGGGTTTTTTTTTTAGCCTTTCTGTGCAAAACTTTTTTTTTTCCTTTGCCTAAGCCCCCAAAATAACAGTAAGGCAATGACTTATTTAAGGCAATCCTTTAAATACACTTCTAAATCAGACCTCTTTTTGGCAAGGAGCCACGGGTACAAGACACAGCCACGCACTCCAGTAAAGGTCACCAATGTGTTGCTAAATTCCAGTTCAGCTGGAACTACAATCTATCACAGGTTTTCTCCTAATGATCTCAGTTATATATAGAATCAGTTAGTTCCCCTGTTAACCCAACTATACGTGCTTCTGCTGTAACATACGAGTTGCTGTCATTGACACAGTGCATTTCTCTGTGAAATGAGGCATTTGAGGAATCTGTTAAGAGATGAAAAATATTTCTTTAATTTGTATTTTTAAAGCACTTGGAAATTCTCAAATGAGGACTGTAAGTACTCAGAGTATTATTTTTCAAATATTAGTTGGACATGTTATCTATACCACATTATAATGGTGATAATGTTGTATTGTCCATATCTATAGGCATTGGTTCCTTCCAGGTCAGTAGAATTTCACAACATCCTTAAGATATTTTTTTTTTTCCAATTTTTTTTTTTTCTTCCCTGGTTTAACAATGTTGGTATCTTCAAGGAAAGACAGCTTAAACATGTTCCAATTCAGTGTACTGCTATTCCAATGGACTCTAATGGAATAACTCCTGGGGTTGTTTTACAAACCAGCAAGAGGACAAAATCAGGTTTTATATTTATGTGTAGTATGGCAATGACAGAAGCAAGAACTTCATTATCTACTGTGTGTTTGATGGCTGACAACAGTAGTTTGAACTGAATGCAGAGAGTCTTGTTTCAGTATGATAACAGCAGATTAAAGCTGGAAACTTAGTTTGCATCTCTTCTGGAGGAAATCAATGTAGAACAGGAGATAGACAAAGCTAGAGGGACCAAAAAATTCAGCATGATTTAGACACACAGAACACATTTAGACACAATATTCTTACCTTAGATCAGGAGACCATTTGTTTTCTTTACAGTTTCTACATTTCTGACTGTAAAAATAAAAACAGGAAATCATAAAGATGTTCAAAAAGAAGGTAGAAAAACTTCATCGAAGTGAATACACAGAGATGTTACTGCAATTTTCAGTAGATGAAGTCTCTAAGATGCAGACTGCTAGCAGCTGCGAGAGCATCAAGAACTATCAAGTGAGAGGGGGGAAGAGACAGATACACACACAGAGCTAGTCCTGTTCTTATATTTTTCTCCAAGCATCTCTTCTGACACAGACAAGACCCTGCACTATGTGGACGTTTTACTGAGGAGCAAATAAACACTCCCCATAGTCCACTTAGTCCTGCATTACTGTTTGCAAAGTACCTCAGACTTGCCTTTTAGTACTTGACATGGACTTTTCTTCATGAAAGCTGGACATGTGAAAGACCACATATATCTCATTTTATTCTCATATTACGGATCTTAGGCTAGATGTCTCAATCATAACCTCCTCCCATGAGCAAAACTACTTGTCAAGAAGGAAACACAGGCTTACTGTAAAGGAAGGCTGAACGGATCAATTCAGTTTACCTTTGCCAAAAAAAAAAATATTAAAAAAAAGACCACTGGATTATGTAAGGTAAAAAGACAACTAATATTGGACATAATTTATAGCTTATTCCTGTAAGAGATGGACATTAATAAAAATCAGGTAAATGTAATACCATAATTCTTTTCATTTTCACTGAAGTAACCATTTGAAACACTCTAGGTAAGTATGAGGGCAATGTTAAGCAATGTAATATGCATAATCCCGTCCAAGTGATTAAAAAATTGATCAACACAAACAAATCTGCTACCTAAACACAGTCTGAAAAAAATCAAAGGGATATGTACTTCAGTTTTGCCAGGTTAAAAAGGGGAAAACTAAGTGCAATTCTGTTCTAAACTGTTCACAATGCTTTGTTATTTCTGCGGTTTTTTCTAGGACCACCAACAAATTTCTGTGACTAAAGTTCTACCTCTGTTGTTTATACCACGTAAAGAGCAAACTGGTGTCTCCTTTTAAAGGTCATCAGACAAACTCTTATTTTTAAATTCCTTGTAATTTTTGCAAAGAAAATAACAGCATAGATGCGTAAAATGTACCACAGTAAAGAAACAAGATTAAATACCATTTTGTACAGAAAGGTATCACTACGGCAAATGAAAAGCAAATGCAGAGATTAGACACATTAAAGAAAACACATAGAAACACACTATCCAAGGTGAAAAGCAAGCCACTTGACTAGAAGTATGAGGAGATGTTCAAAACAGAGATAACATTTTATGCTCATAAAAACAAGATGAAATACTTCCTCTAGAAAGAGATAAAAGATTCCCAGTATGTTACCACACCAAACACACTCTAGCAAGAAGCAGATCAACAACTATCAACAGATACGAATGAGAAGATGTCTGTTTCTTGCCTTTAACAGGTCAATTGAATGTGCCAGGCTAAGAGGAATTAAAAAAGAGAAAGAACTCAATTACATTTGTAATATATCCTGTGATAGTATGTTTGCAACATTATGAACTAAAAAACAGGAGAGAATTTATTTTCCTGATACATAATCACTGTCCTCATCACACTAATCCTTTCCCTTTCAGAAAGGCTCTTCTGTGAAAAGCAGAAACTAGACACTGTGAGTATGATAAGTTCATCACCATTTTGGAAGCAGTCTACACTTTGTCTCTTTTTTTTAAACTGAGTAGTAAATAATCACAACAGGTTTCTGTGATGAAGAGCTCAATGATGACTTGAAACAAAGGGAATTTATTAACAAACAAGTGTTCTGATTTCCACAACAAATTAGCAGGGAAACTGAATTGGTACTAATTATCTTGGCTAAATCATATCTAGAAAATTCCATTCCGCGCACTAAAGAATATTGTACAAATTATAGATTAGTTCATATATTGAAATGGACATAATGCAGATGTGCAAGTGAACTGAATTAAAGCTGTTTTACAGTCTCATCCAAGGCATTTTCTTGATTTCACAGAGGGTGAAATATTCATCATGCATCAAGAAATGATTTTTCAGGTTTGTGCTTGGATGTCATAACACTGTGTATTAGGCAGCTGACTGCTGCATTTTCTTGGACACTTTTATCTGCTCACTTGAAAACATGATGGAACCTATTCTATGTACAACTTAGTTTTGTCTGAACTAAGTCTTGGTTTCAGATATCATCCCACATGTGAAATTCTTTGATTTTTAAACTTACTTGTCAAGGGAAGAAAGGAAACAGTGAGGAGAATGGGTGCAACTTCCATCCAAGTTGAGCCAGTCCAAACCTCCACAACTCAGAATAGATGGGGTTTGATTAATCTATAAAACACACAACATGAGAACAGGAAGATTTTTTTTAAAAAAAATAATAAAATAAAAATAAAAAATAATTAAAAAAAAATCACAGCAACCCAGGAACTTCCAAATTATCATCAATACTGCCATTGCTAATTACTGTGTGTAATGCTGCATAATACCTCCCATGTGAGTTTATAATCTCACTTACACTCCTGCTTAAGCTCTGATAATTTGCAGAATTGTTAAGTATTTGTTACTGAGTACACTTCTTGGAGCTCTGTATTAATATACTGCGTGTTTCATTAATCAAGAAATTAAGAATGAAAACAAAATGGAAGCTAAGCCCCTTAGCTCAACTACAGAAGCAAGTACAAAAGGATAGTTGAGTAAAAGCATAAAACGTTACTATATGAAAATCCATTTTAAGAGGTAGATTCTTGCCAATATCAGTTGATAATATAGTTATGTCATAGATCAGAACATTTACATTCTTTAATTTAGGGGTTTTTGTTATATGTGCCAGTCATTTTAAGAATGATCTTAGTTTTTTGAAACATTGTTGAACTAGTTGACCAAATACCTTGCAGTAGCTAGCTCCTGAGATTAACATTTCAAGAAATATTTTACCTGTTTCTGATGTATGTAACAATTAAGTGCTTTCAGAGTCAACAATACTCAAGCACTTAATGCCATATAGTTTCCATTTCTTTTGGTATACCTCATTTGGGATAGTGAAATGACAGAGAAAGAAGATAATTCAGAAATATTATCAAATGTGGAAAGATTCTTAGCTGGTCTTTTCACTGTGTCCTTCTGCCTTTCTCTTTCAATCCTACTGTAGTCATGACTAGAAATAGAAAGCACTAAATTATTCAAGGGATCTGCATCATCTTTTGCTAAGCACATCTGAAAGAAGCGCTAGTGTCCTCCCACAAAAGGTTTTTTGTCATTAAAGCCCATTAGATGGAGGAAATGAAGCAAGTGAATACGATGATGAGAAGAAATATTACCTGTATCAGGCTTGCTTTTAAAAGGGAAAATAATTCGGAAAATCAATTAAGAATTAGGAGAGAAAAATGCAATTTTAGAACTTACTGATCTTCTTTGTCTTAAGATAGCAGCTTCTGCTGGGTGATTGAATCTAAACTTATGAGACTTGCCAAGGACAACAAGGGCCCCTGTGAAAAAAAAATTCATTAGAAATCTACAGAGTCATAATTCATCAAATAGTTTGTCCCTAGAATGTGAGGGATTTCTTAACTCCAGTATATAGACCACAGCATATGCAAAATACTACAGAATAATCTATTAAAAAACAAATTAAAAAAAAATATTCTGACAACAGCTTTCTGACTGTCACCGAGCAGGAAACTTGATTTTACACTTTTTAAGAATCCAGATCACTGCAAGTTCCCAGAAACTGGATTGCCTTTTTTAAAAAAAAACCAAAAAACTGCCAGAAAAAAAAAAAAAATAAAAAAATCACAGAATCATCATGGTTGGAAAAGAACTCTAAGATCACCATGTCCAACCATAATCACCTCACCATCCCAACAGAGCATGTCCTGAAGTGCCTCATCTACACATTCTTTTAATACCTCGAAGGATCGTGACTCCATCACCTCCCTGGGCAGCCTGTACTAGCACCTGACTATTCTTTCAATAAAGAAATTCTTTCTAATATCTAATCAAAACCTCTCCTGGTGCAACTTCAGGACATTTCCTCTACTCCTGTTGTTATTTACTTGAGAGAAGAGGCTGCACCCACCTCACTACAACCTCCTTTCAAGTCGTTGTAGAGAGCATTACAGTCTTCCCTCAACCACTTCTTGCCCCAACTAAACAATCCCGATTCCCTCAGCCTCAAAGGACTTGTTCTCCAGACCCTTCACCAGCTTGGTTGTCCTTCTCTGAACTTGCTCCAGCAACTCGGTGTCTGCCTCGTAGTGAGAGACCCAGAACTGTACACAGTACTCAAGGTGTGCCCTCACCATTGCCAAGTACAGGGGCACAGTCTCATCTCCTTCTAGCAACACTATTTCTGATACAGACCAGGATGCCATTGGCCTTCTTCACCACCTGGGCACACTTCTGGCTCATATTCAGCCAGGTGTCAACCAGCACACTCAGGTCCTTTTCTGACGTGCAGCTTTCTAGACACTCTTCCCCAAGCCTGTAGTGTTGCATGGGGTTGTTGTGACCCAAATACAGGACTCAGCACTTGGCCTTCTTAAACCTCATACAATTCGCCTTGGCCCATTGATTCAACCTGTCCAGATCCCAATAGGGAGCATGATCCACTTCATCTGAGTTCATTTGCTATAACCTCAGGGGCTGGTATCCTCCACCTAAACACACTGTGAAAAAGCTAAAGGTTATTTCAGCCATGTTACATAATTGCCAAAATAAACCCATCAGTGGTCAGCTGGCTTAGAGCCAGTCTCCACTACTTTCCGCATCAGTGCCTCTGACTACAGGGCTTCCTTTTTCAGAAGGCTAGAGACTACAGTCGCCAAAAGGGATCTTAATAATATTGTCAGCTGTGTCTTCATTTTACTTTGTGGTGGGTACTTAGTTTGTCCCAACCTGGAAGCTCTAGCCATGGATCAAACCTTGGAGTGTTAGGCAGCAGCAGGGGATTGAGAGATGTATTTCTTGGATTTGCATAAATTCTATAAATCCTTCTCGCTAAACTGCAGAGGTAAGTCGATTATAATGCAGCATTCACAGGAAAAGCAAGCCTTACCTTGTGACAGACGACATGATTCAGTGACTTCACATCCATTCACAGTGCAGCGTGCACCCTGAACTGGTCGCAGTGTCACAATCCCACAGTTGTTGTCTATCATACAATGATCCCTTTCAATCCACTGTCCCTGCAAAACTACAATGTATAGACTTGTGTTATCTCACTTGTTGAAGGGGTTGTGTTTGCACTATTTTCCTCAGAATGAAGTGCCCCACGCTATTTGACACTATGACTGCATACTTCATACCTCAGAGAACTATGTCATATGTAGAACAAGGAGATTCAATTGTCTACTTTGATTACTATTCAATCACAGAATAAACTTACTTGATTGAAAATAGTAAGCCTGCTCTTTTAAAGTATTTCTGGTCCTGCAAAACTATACACTACTTTCTGATATGTGAGCTGATGTAAAAATTCTTCTGTTGTACTGAGTTTTCTTATGGCTATTATGGCATTTATTGTTCGTATTTTACTAACTACAGGCAAACTTAACCAAACTTAGCAGAACTAATCAAATTTGAGATTCCACAAAGTTTCCAATATCAGCTTAAATATTCAACTCTCTATCATAATTTGTAGCTCTTGAGATTGGCTGTTAAGATTAAGATCAGAAATTAAAAGAAATAAAAAAAATACTCAGAATCATTTTATATCTCAAATACTCCACCCAAGTAGAGTTGAAAAGCATTTTCAACATGCTGTTAGTTCAGTATAGAACATACCATGATTTCAGTGTCGGATGAATAGACTTTTAAACTCTAGTGTAGCATTTCACAAGTGGGAAGAAAATTCTGAAAGTATCTCAATTAGGTCAAGACCATAGACTTTTTGACCAAAACCAAACCAAACAAATAACTGAAATATTATATCCAACTTAAACAATTATTCTCTTCTGCTTACCTCCTTCTACAAGGAAAGCTGACAAACAGAAACATTACCTAGCTGTTATACATAACAAATGTAAACTTCTAGTTTTGACTTGACCACATTATGAAACAACTTGTAATTTCATTGTCTTACCAATGTCTTGATCTTGGTCTGAATCACTTCTTCCAATTTTGGTTGTTCCTTCCTAAGACAAGAAAAGAGCTAATTTAGAAGTTGGTTACTGAAAGTGTATTATATATTATAATTTTAAAAAGCTTTGATACAGCATCTTAGCAAATACCTGAAATAAATTATCTCTGAATGACTGAATTGTTTAGAGCAAACTCCATCTACTACTTCATAATACTTCATCCTGTTTTCCCCAATAGTGATGCAGCTTCTTCTATTATGACTTCAGTCGATGAAGCAACCCTCAGTGGATCATTTTTGGAGTGTGTTGAGATAAATATTTTGAATATGAATGATGTTTTGATGCTTTGAACTTTTACAGTGAGACTTGTTTTTTGCAGAAGACAGATAATTATTTTTATAAATAACCATGCAGAAAAGAAGAAGCTGCAGAATTATTATTCAGTTAATGAGGCTTTTCAGATACAAAAGTAGTAGAGTTTATATTTTATAAGGGAACTTTGTCACAGATTATGAATTCTTCAAACTAACTGGTAAAGGAAGACTTTTTATAAATGTCATTTAGGTTTCTGGAAAAAGTTTTCTTGGTGATTATGGTATATGGACAAATTCCCAAACTTGAAGATTCAATAACTTCAAAGAAAAGAATCACCTAGGAACAAGTCTCCAGAACAAGAAGACTCAAACCATATTATGGGGCCAGTAATGGAAGGGAGAAAGCATTCTTATGGTATAATGCAAATATCAATTAAAGAGAGTCATTTAATCAACACAATAAGAAAAAAAAAAAAATCAATGAATTTACCACCTGACTAGTATGTTCCTTTACCTGTTCTATCTTCTTCCTTAGGAAAACAAAGCCAGATCATTTCTCAGCTCTGAAGAGACACTATACTTGATTATTTTAAACTGCTTAGTGAATTAGTACTTCTAAACTGACTTCAGTGACAATGCTGTCAGTCATATTAAAATTAATTATGATCATTAAGCTACTTGATTTTTGTATTCTAATTAGAATAAATTTAATGGGCTTTCTGCTCCATGCACGTTATAACCTAGATTCAAAGATGAAACAAGTAGTAGTAATCAGAAGCCTGAAGACTGGGGAAAGGGAAGCTCTGCATTATTGTAAGATGATGCAGTTATGGGTGACTACAGGTAAATCACAGTGGTTTAGTGCACTGCAGGGAAAGGGAATGATTAGCATGCAGTTCCACACCAAGTTCAGCTATCCGAACCAACTAACAGAGCTCTCTGCTACAAGCCCTTGCTGGAGAGGCTGAAAGCTGGACTGTACCCAGTGCCCCTGCTTTGGAGTGATGATCAAGTTACATGTCAGCTTAAAGTTAAGTGGACTCAGCTAAAAACTATCCATGTGGCTTGGCCACAACTTACAATCCATCCAGCCTTTGAGTCAATCTCACAAAATCGAGTGAGCAACATGTATTTTATACAAAGATAAGTAAACCAACTCCTAAAAGACCCCTTTATCAATTATCCTATTGACGAAGCAAAGAAATAGTTATTCTCATTCTAAAAGAAGATTAAATAACTCTCTGGCAATACAATTTAAATCAGAAAATTATATTATAGCAGTACTGCCTCATGAAATTCACAATTGTATCCCAGTTAGTGGAGTAATTCTGTGTGAGTTTAAGTACTACTAAAAATTGCAGCTGAGAGCAAAACTTCGGATACAATACAAGCAAACTAGCTCACCCTAAAGAAAACAAAACAAAAAATAGCCATAACCCAGGCCTGTGTTGGTTTCATTTTTTCAAATGCTATTACTGAGCTAAAATTTAAATATTTATACTCTCTTATAATTTAATATTGAGTATTCTGCCTGAAAAAGTGAAAGACATGATTCAGAGGACACGATCACACAATTTCACCTTAACATATTGAGGTACATCTTCATATCTGTTGAAGTGTTTTTACATTGTTACCTTCTTCTGGCAGTGTTTCCTGACTAAGGGTAGAATTCCCAACACACATTACCATACCATAAAGAGTGAAATTGTTTTCTTCCTTCGGTTTTGGAAGTATTCCAACTTTCAAAAAAGTTTTTGAAGTAAGCTTTCTACTATTTCTTTGTGAAGTACAACAATATAAACAAATCCCATCTTTTTGAGCTACAGAAAAGGTCAGTTAAATCATAGCAAAAACATATATTTTTGTTAATGAAAGACAGAAAAAACAACAGAACCTAAGAAAGAAAAGTTAAGCATAGGCGCAGCACTGATTAGTGCAATATAATACTATGGAATATCAGGAGACTAAAAAAGTAATACAATGTTTGTTCTACACAATGTGAAAACCGCTGCCATAACCTCTCTCTAGAAGTACAATGTAAAGTGCTGTTACATGTTGAAGCCCTAATACACAAGGAACCACTAATGTTTTACCTTCTTGCTGTTCAGATGAAGGTAATAGACATCAGAGTCTAAAAGATGCAAAGTACAAAGAAAAGAAAAGGCAGCATCTAGGAGCAAAGAAAGAGGGGACAAAGATGTTAGTGTGACAGAGAGACACTAATGACTTCAGAAGGTGACCCTTCAAATGGGGTTTCCCCATTAAAATGTATGTCTTTACATTAATTTAGGTAGTTAGTCAAAATTAGTATGTGAAAATATTTGCTGTTTCTGAAATGGCACATAAATGAAAAAACATTTAAGTAGTAGCAATTACTTTTAATAAATATTTAATGTTAATGTAGGATTGAGTAGTTTAAGTTGCATGTTGATCTGCACTGGATGTTACTGCTTGGTCCCTAAATATTACCTGGTACAATTTCCTTGTGCCAGCATGAGAAAAATATAGTAAGTTTTCTCTTTGAACATGATAAAGAACAGCATGATTTCGGTTTCAAATATTTGTTGTGGTTTTTTAACAGGAAAAAAGAAATCCTGTTTCTCTAAACTGTATCAAGTAGCACAAAACCTAGATTTGCATTACAATATTTTTATAGTAGACAGAAACATGATTTTCAACCATATTTAATACATTTTTTGCTAATGAGTGCACCCCTGTAGAGATGCCCATCCATCATTTCTTTTACATTAGGCAGTATGAATACCATAAAATGTTACGAAATTTTTTTGGTGAAAACGTTGCCTTAAAAAAAGAGCTACACAGGAAAACAGTCTCTGTGAGGCCACAATTTTTACCTGCTCCTGGAAAAGAGCCACTCAAGTGGAAGCGCAAGTATTTAGCATTCAAGCTATACACCTGTAATCTACTTGTCAGGCCCAGTAGGGTTAAACCAACAATATACAGAAGTCATTGTCAGAGTGAGCTTACATCTGTTAAAGCTTACTTTTATCTTTGATCTGCACAGATGCAAGTATTCCAGTTTACAAGTACCTAATAAAATATGGACCAGTATGTCTGGTATGCTTTAGGCACACATGTATGGACACACTCATGCTGTCCTCATGCTTTATGGACAAACTACTAATGCCTAATTTGAGTATTTTGCTTATCATACATAGCAATAGTTTGCATATGCATTCATAAGAGGTCAACTTGTTATCCCATAAATGAATTCTTCTCCTCCTCCATTTTCACGTATCCTTTTCTGCTTTTTCTCATATGTTACCCATGTCTTGTGGGCTGTATTTTTTGAAAGATATTCTTGTAACGCCACTTTAACCACTCTCCAACTTTCTTCCAAAGGCAACCGTTTCCAAACCCCCCCCCCCCCCCCCCCCCCTTAATTTTTTTCCCCAAAGAAAATAAGTGTTTTCAAATTCAAGGGAAAAATAAGACAAGTGACAATATCTCACCCTGAGATGATACAGCACCACTCCTGTGCTGAGGATATCATCATCCATGGCCATTAGATGAGGTAAACTAGAATCTATTGTGACTCCAGCTTTTTCTTTGTTGATGTCCACACTGTATTCTTCCATGATGGCTTTCCTGTCTGTCCACTTGCTTGTCCAGTCTTTGGTCAATTGCTCAATCTTGAAGAATAGGAGAGTAAACTGGTTTAGTTGCTAAGCAGGTTATTTTTTCTCATACATAGTTTCCTCAGAAAGAACAGTGTTTTTTTCCCGTTACTGGCTGCAAAATTCTTTCACCAGTTACAATGCAGATGTGTTTCTAATCGCAGCACATTTCTGCGGCAACACAAAAATTGGATAAAAACTGTACTACCACCTAGTGAAACAGGTTTAATCTATTGAAGGCTCATTCCCAAAATGTCAGAAAGATAATTGGTCATGCTAACTAGTTATTTTGCCTGTCTTTAAACAAAACTTCAAATTAAGATCTCCAAAACCTTTCAGTCATCACATCTTAGTAATTTGGTGACTGCAGAATAATTTCCTTTGAATAGACTGGAGGAGTTTAATCTTAGAAGAGAGAGGCTCCGTATAATGAATTACTGTGATATATTGAGCCAGCTTTCAAACAAGAAGTAGATTGCGCAGACTTAGTGATATGCAATAGACAGTATCCCATTAAGGACATGAGACTTCATCACAAATTGGTAGAAAGCACCAATAGGCATTAAGGATGGCAGTTTCCTGCATATTCAGAGCAAACAGGAAAGGATTAGGAGAACAGCATTTTCACTGTAGTGTCAGAATTATGGCAGTGCTATCTTCCCTGGCCTCAAATAGATCATACACACCTTCATTTCATTCTGAAAAACGAGGTCAGCCAGATTTCCATCCCTGTCATCACTCCAAGAAGGACTGGAATTCCTCTGTACAAATAACAGCCACCAAGATCTACATGTTAGTTTCCTTATTCAGAACTGGCAGGCATGTTCTTTCACTCTTCAGGACTTCAGGGAGATGAACTCAGGACAAGGAAAGACAAAATACACAGACATTTGATGCTGCCTTCTAGCATCAGGCCTGCATCTCTCTAGCTATTGCATGCAAGTCTGTAAAGAACTGGTGACAGAGAGATACTTCTGTGTAATTAAATCCCGGACTGTAGGTTCCAGTATCTACCAGCAAAACATGCTCTCCATGGCATGGAAAACCAAGATGCTATTATCATACTGAAGAAGAAAACCACAAAGAGTGTCAGCTGTGTTGTGAGGGCTCACAGATGTTCACAACTTCTTTTAGGGCACAGAGCTACAGGCTGGGTGAAACCTCCAAAATAATATTGAGGTCTACTAGTTCATGTTTTTGAAAGGGAGGATAGTAACAAGTCTGGCAGGGAAATTACATCACTGATTAATATTTTGTACTGTCCTGGTGCTTCCATATCCCTGCAAATAAAATATTTCTATTTCATGGTATTTCAGGACAACAAAACCATCCAATTCCATGAAAGACAGGCAAAGAAATATTCTAATCATTACACGATTGCTTATATGTCAGGATTATCAATATAATGACAGAGAAAGGAAAAATGTCAGAGAATGCAGTTAGCCTTATAAACATCATGAAATCACTCAGAGAACAGTTTAATTTCCCTCCAGTTACAATAAACATGGAAAGATAAACAGATAAGACAAAAGCAAGCTACTGTAGCTACCTAAAGCACCACCAGAACTCCAGCTGGGAAGCATTCTACATACCAGTTCAAAGCTCATCAGCATAGTTTTCAACCTATCAATTTCTTCTCGCAGTTCTCTGATGAGTTTCACGTTTGCATCCTGAAATGTTGAGACAGACACAGATGTTGGAAAAATCATTCTTTAAAACATTCTATCTAAAGAAATCAATGCAGAGTTGTTCCAAGAGCCAAGAGCAAATGAGAACAGGCACACTCACAACAGTACACCTTGCTCCACTCTGCCAGGTCCCTGGGATGTACTGCCTATGGGCAGGCAGTTCCCATCTTTGACAGATTCTCTTTTCCTCCAAACTCTGTTCCATCTCTTTTCTGAGCATGGGCTTACAAAAGTATTTGTTGCCATCATGACAATACCTGGGTATATGGAATTATCTTCAAAACAGTCCCACCAGGTCAAAAAAATATTGTTATTTCTGTCATGCATAAGAGAAAATCAGGCTAGATGAGACTAAGCCAGAATGTCACCAACCATGGCATTAAAAGCCCTTACAGCTGACACACAAAGCGTTTCCTGTTAACTTGTGTGGAGGTATTTAACTCACTTTCAGAGTAAACGTCTCTGCACAGGCAGTTTCTGGAAACCAGCTTTTTGCAGACAATTTCAGGAAACTCTTGAGTCAAGAGTCAACTTTTTCTGGTCCGCCAGTAACCCTTTGGCTCAGGTGAATTTGCAGCAAGGAGAAGGCAGCAGCTAGCTGAAGGCATGGAGTTCAGGGTTTGGCATGGGCTGTACAAGAGAGTGTTGGGCACAGAAGCTGGGAGGCTGATCATATCTAACATGAAGCTAACCCAGAAGCACTGTGTTTACTTGCCTGTGGCCTGTCACAGAATTAAGAACTGCTGCTGCCAAAATCAAACACATTATTGCTGCCAATAGTTATGTCTAAAAAATAGTTGCAGGCACTGGTAATATGGATGCAAATTAAATTTGGGAAAATGTAGATTACAAGGGTTTCCTTCTGCCCAAGATTTAGCAGAGTATCATTGGGAAAGTAAATAAATGAAGTACATCTCTAAGATTCTACCACAGAATAACATGGATAAAATACTGATATATTTAGGCCACATCACAAAAGAATGCTAATAATGTTGCAAAGTCAACTGCTTAAAGATAAGGAAATGTTGTAATCAAGACATTTTTTTAAACCTAAATTCAGTTCCCTTAAATGGATACACTGTGATTCAGTCCTTAAGTTACGTGATCACTGTAGGGAGGCAGCCTCATGCAGAATGTGAGGTGAAGAGTGCTCAGTTAAAGAACAGCAATTCAGTCTTATATTTCTAATGTGTGACTGTAGATCTTGACTATTACATGCTGCTTGAATTTTGCTGTGAAGATGAACAGAATTATGTATTTCCCCATGAATTTTATTACGCCATCACTATAGTATCTAAAACCTGCACAACTTCTCACCAATCTGTTTTAACAGCATATCTTAGATTGGGAGAGGTTTTTTTCCTATTTGATAAATGTGGACTGGGGGTAAGGGTGGAAATAAGGAACAAGCACACACTGAAACTCTGCTTTAAGCATCTGGTGTAGCAGAATAAGAATGCTGTAGCAGGGGCAGCAACAGGATCTGGTCCTCCAAGGCAGCATCAGACTTCCCCCTTAATACCCTGCCACCTTCTGAGTTGTGCAGCCTGTGAAGGATCCCTGCACAATTGAACAGATGAATCTGCCAGTCAGAGTTTATACCTGGAACAGGCCTGTTTTGTGTAGTGAATGAAGCTGGGGTTCTTTGGCAAAAATTGTTCCTGTGTATTTAAAGGCTTCATTTTGCATACTGAAAAGACAAACTGAGACTACATAGGCTACCTTAAGCCTAGCTAATTAACTTCTGAATTTTTGCCCTTGCAACCTCAACAGAGTTCATTTAACATGCCAAAAGGAAGGTTTACAAGGGTTATGCATTTACATTAGCAGGTTAAATGGTAACAAATAATCCTAACAGTTCTGTAACTACCAATATTTAGGATAAAGACTTAGGGTAAACATACATGTCATGACAATTCAAAAAGAATGATCACTGAAGCTCAATAGACAGAGATAAAGAAAGTAAAATAGGTTTGAAATTTTAAGTGGTTTAAGCTGCAGAGGATCAATGAAATTATTTCTGTACTATCCAATCTCATATTTAGCTCTAATTAACATAGGAAAAAGAGGTATGAATTTTATTCAGAGAGCAGATATACTGAATACTTAAATAAATACACACAATAAAATGGAACAAGGATGAAAAGCAGAACTCAAGTTCTCACCTCATTCACTCTGGGCTTGTTAATAATATTTTTGGCATTTGAAGCATATCTCAAGGTACTCATAGTCTCATTGTAGCTGGAGCTGGCAGGAGAGATAGCTACAGACAAAACAAATAGGAAAGAAACGCTATTTAAAAAAATAATCAGTTTAATCCATCCATTTTCAAAAAGGTAGATTTTTTTAGTCTTGTTTCTTTAAAAATCAAAATCAAAAATATCCTCATGGATATTTCATGACGTTCACAGCGAAGGTATTCTCAAGATTACATTTATAACCAAATAGATCAGTTTAAAGCAGAGCTACAACCTTAACTCCATGCGTAATCAGTAAGCTTTTTCATTTCCTTGAGTATCCTGTGAAGTATTTATTAAAATCTTTACAAGAGCAGATTCTAAGTGATATAGGTGTCTTCTCACTGCAGTAGAGAGTAAGGGGGTAATGCAGTGCAAAATGTTAATAACGAATAGAAACCAAACTCACTGGCAATCATAATGGTTTTGGAGTTGCCCCCAAGACTGTCCTTCAGAAGCCAGGTGAGGATGGAGTCACGGTAGGGGATGTAAGCTGGTCGCCTGGTCCCACTGCTGCTGCCTGTGGAAGGACTGTCTGCATGACTGCTCTCTCCTTCACTTATGATGGTGCTTATGCTCTGGCAGCTGCTGAACATCTGTGAATTTTGTGCTGAAAAAGAAATAATAAAGAGCTCAGGAAAGGGGTCATCTTTTTCTGTCACTGCTATTTAACTTTCTTAGATGTCACTGCAGTTTCTGAAGATGCCACACTGCTGTTCTGTTCAGCTTTTTGTTGTAAATATAGATAAACATTAGACATAGCACGGGGTGGAGTCCTATGCTTTTATCATTACCCTTCAATATAAGGAACTACTGTGCTTACCTAAAGTGGAGATGACAATTCCAAGTGTAACTAATGACTTGTTAATATTGGCACCTTCGGTAATTCGATCTTTACAGTAACTTGGATTTGCTCTTTCACTGCAGCAAAAAAACAATGCACACCAAATAAAAATGCTTAATTATTAACATATAATCAATATGAAAACATTATGTATTTTCCTGACATACAAGAAAACAGAAATTGCAAGCTTTGCAATTAGAAAACCACATGCTTTAAATACTTTACGTCGTTCTCTGGTTCAGAAAGTCCGAACAATGAACAAAGGCCATTGGTGCAAACTACTGTTAAAGACCCACTGAAACAAACGTAAGCCTGAATTGAGTAACCCAATCATAGTGGTTCTGTATAAAAAAAACCCAACAACATACATTTCACAACTCTGCAAGGGTAGACTGGCTCAGTGCAAAAGTCTGTATATCCCTTCAATACTACTTTCTCTGCTCAGACATGCATGGTGACTTTTATTCTCCAGAAAGAAAGATGTCCTGTTCTACCTGCTACAGAACTCTTCAGCATAGCTTCCATCTTTCTGTTGTCTGTCATGTCCAGCATAACTGAGCTGTTCCTCACATAGCTAAGATCAGAGTTAGGAACTTTTTGAACATGAACAACATAAGCAGTGAGATATGACTATTCTCTTCTGACCATGTTAGGCAGCCATGAGGAATATATTCCCTGTTTTTCCTCTCTCTCTTCAAGCTTAGGTTTGGTAAAATTGCACCAATAGCTACTGGAAAATCTGATTAATAAGAACATGGGGTTGAATGCAATTACCTTAAACATATGCAACAGCACAGTATTGGATCTGAGGACCCAGGAATTCCCTTCCTCAATGAAATCCAATACCCAATACAGAAGAACAGATGACAGAGACAATATTAGCTCAACATTCCTTGTTACTGCATTCAAAAGTCAGGCTTATTGTTAGTTTAAAGATGTTTTAAAATATTTCATCTTTTAAAGCAGTACCACCATCATCGTCAGAGAAAATTACCTTTTTGCCCCTCAGTATATTACCTGCCTGCAAGGTCCACTAAATTGATCTTGCTTGCAATTTCAGAAGGGAGATTATTCTCTAATATAGCCTGAAGAGAAAAATATAAATAAGGAAGATTATACCTCTTAAATAAATAATGAAAATAAAATGGATATGGTCTTTAGTTTGAGACTTAGTTGTAGATAGACTGTCTCACCACCTTTTTTCTGACCTTGATCCACTAACAGTGCTCAAACCATTAACTCAACAGTTTTCTCACCCGACAGAGAAACCACCCTCTTATGCTGATTTCCTCTTGGAAAAAAAACCTTTACTGCCTAGCGACTGTGAAAGGCTTTCTTGTAGATCTTCCAGAGCTATTTTCCACTAATGTATTCCAAAGGTCTTTTGTGAAACTACTGAAAAATATCCCAAAATGTTCTGTGATTACAGGATGTTAGAAGTGTGAGATAGAAAAGGTCTATTGGATCACTGGACGACTTCCTGCCAGGGAAGGATATAATTCCTCTGGAGAAAGGGTACATTGTGTCTGGGTGAGTACTGGATGCCAAATGCAAAAGAGATGAGCACATCTGAAAAGCTGGATAGATACGAAATTTTGGTGTTAAACTAATGCTATACTTCAATTAAGGATCTCAAACAAGAGTGACACAATGTAACTTCAAGCGTATTCACACGTCATTTTCACAGCATCCTAGAAAGGGCATTGCATTTCAAAGGGCTAATTAAAACTTTAAACATTTCTTTTTACAGTGAGTCTCTGGCATCGCTTCTGACTGTAAGCTTGCATAAAGGAACAAGAACACTTCAGTAAACACTCGACACATCAGACAGTGTAGGAAGCATAACACATCTGCAGTGCAACCCAAAGGAAGTAACAGCTTCCACCGAGATTATTACAAACAGCACAAAACTGTGACAAGTAAACAAAGCCCAACACAATGAACGAACAGAACACGCTTTCTGAAAGTGAAGAATAAAGGAAGTTGGATTATTTTTAGCTAACCTGAGTGTAGTGGATGGTGAAGATAGCATGAGATCTGCTGCTGGCATTATGAATATGTGTAGCTGCTGTGATTCTAGAAAGAAGAATAAACCATTCAATTACAAAGGCTTATTTTTCCTGTATTCAGGGAAGGCAAAAATATCAAATGCAGCACATTAATGAAGAAATGGGAAACACGGACAATACAGTAGGCTGTTTTCTTGGATCTGCTCAGACTGTTTGATGGAGAACCTGGAAGGGTGGAATTCAAGGGTCAGTGTAGAGGTGGTTTTGTTCACCAGTAGCACTCTGAAGAAATATCTTAAAGCAGCATTACAGCACTGGTGTAAGATGTTGCATAAGGGTAGAACATAGTGGTATAGAACATAGAAGTATAGCCAGCAACAGCATCAGACAGCTTACCCCCAACACTACTGAATGTACTGCCCCAGTACATTTTCTCTATATTGCCCCTATTTTTATTTCTTGGCACTTCAAAGGGTCCAAACCTCTTCACACACCACTTCTAGAGCAACGTTCTATTACAGCATTGATACAGTAGTTTTACTCTGTTAGAGGAGTCCAATGAGATTAGCCAGTGTGCCTTGTGTAGTGCTCTCTTGGCTTTACCACATGGACAGATCAGTCATCTGGTTCTAGCCATCTGACCCACCGCACTCCGGCTAGCAGGCACCAGGCACAGGAGGTAGAGGGGGACCAGCAGTACTCTCCCACTGTCTCTGTAGCACAAACTTTTGGAAATTCTGCTTTTTTTGCTGTTGTTATTTTGATTAGGCAAACTTAAAGAAAGCAGAGTTTTGCCTAGGGCAGAAGCCAGGTCACAGGTCCTTCCCTTTGCCACTCTTGTAGCTTGCCCTGAATACTTGCAGCCTTTAGCATCAGTTTTGCCAAGCTTATCCTCAACAACAGCAATTTTAGTAGGGCGACCAAGGACAACAGAATCATGTTTTTGTTACAAGCCCAGCCGTCAGAGTACTGCAGAGACCAGTTGCACTAGAGAGCAGAAAGATGCAGCTCTGTGTGTGCTGCTGAGCACCTGCCCCAGGAGGCCAAAGCTGGGACTCTCCTCCCCACTCCTCTCTGCTTCCAACACCTCTCCACAGCCACATGGGTGAGCACTGCCAAAAGCTACAGGCAATCTAGTGTGTTGTGGTTATAAGTGAGCCTAAGCTGAGGAAGCAGAATGTGAACCAGCCCCCAGATATTGGAGGTGGAAAACAATTGGATCAAGTTCATAAGACAAAAAACATTTTCTATAGTAGGCAGAGAATAGAAGGGAACAGCACTGAAGTTTATAAAGCAAAAGAGAAACAGAAAGTGCCCCAGGATTTCGAGGAGAAAGTGTTAGTACTTGTTTCTCACCTCTGACAATATACAGGGTAACTGAAGGGCAAGTTCACATCTCCACTACTCATAACCCATGTGAGCATTATTATGGGAGAATGTTATGTGTTAGCTTTTCATATATTCTCTTTCATCATGGCATGTGGTGTACATTTAAATGGTTTTTACTAGTCTAATAATATTTGATTGCTTTGCTTTACATAGCACTAGGTCTATGTTTTTGGAAATCTGTATTTCCTGCCTTTTAAAAATATTATTCCTAAGCATTTAAGACTGAGTCTTGCACGATGTAGAGGGAGGAAAAAATAATAGCACTAAGAGTTACTTAAAAAAAAAAAAAAAGCATTGCATGTTGCAAATCATATTTCTTTATTTTGTAATGGACAGGTGCTGCCAGAGCAGGACTGGAGACGGCCTAATAAAACCAACTTGTAGGAAAAAATGCCTTCAATAAATTCTGCTTGTTGTAAGTATAGGAGCCACCTATATTCAAGGGGAGATTCTCCTCTCATCTTTCCTGTATAGTCAGACCCGTAGCTGTCATGCCCCACCTGCTTCTCTTCTGCGTCCAGCCATGTGGGGCAACTGCAACCTGTTTGCCACCTTCTTTATCTCTAGAATCTTGCTGATGTTCATTTGGCATAATTTCCCAGAATATAGGTGTTTCAAATCAGTTTGTTTGCCTTTATAATGTGCTAATAAATATTCTGCAGAATATGCAATAAAAAATAAATACTATAGGTAAACAGGAGTTTCCTAGATATTCCAAATAAGTTGCTCAGAAAAAGAAGTTGTTGCTCAGTTTCATGCAAGTGACAAAGTTTGAAACTTCAGAAACTTACACACAAAGTATCGAACCTCTAATTTTGTTTTCTTCACATCTTCTATTTCCTTAGCAGATACATCAGGAGACAGATTGGAATTTTGTCGTTGTTCTGGAAAAGTCTTTTCTTACCACAGAGAAACAGCAAAATTTACTCCTTTGGTATATTCTATGTTTATGTGATAATGCACCTTATTTACTTTCCAGCATCACTGATATTCTAAAATCTCTACCTTTCTTATGATAAGACTTAGTATCATTTTTGGAACTGTGATTTTATTTGGAGGATCATTTCAAATATAACTCTTTTCCACCACTGTAATGGCCGTTGTATTGATATCCAAAGCTCCCTGCTAAAAAAGTAAAAAAGTGTCTTGACTACTGAGAGCTGAAATCATTGGCTTCATTATTGTACCAATTTCCACATGCCTCTCATAGCATACATGCATGATTTGGACTAAGAACTTTAAAAATAATTATGAAAATGAAAGAAGAATTATAAAACAAATACCTTTAGAAATTAAATAAAAATACACCATCTTTTCAGCAGTTTTTCAGCGCTTTTCAGACTAAGTTACACTAACAAGTGAATTGAAAGCTATACCATCTACAGTGTCATAAGCAAGTGGAGGAGAAAAACAGAAGTTTGTTTACAGCAAAACATTTTCCTAACATGCATTTTTTATCCCAGACAGATGGTTGAATTTTGTGGGTAACTCAGCATGGGATCAGTTTTGAAGAAACAGCTTCATGAATGCTTGTAGCTCTTACTGTGGATAAAATGAGGATACGTACCATCTTATGTGTATGTCATGTGCAGGATCAGTAAACCTGACATCCTGTCATGACAAAGCATTGGCAACACCTTCAGTAAAATAAACATCAATGAAATTAACATATGGTGAAAGAAGTGTTAAGGAAAAATGGAGCTGGTTTGTTTTACGAAATACCTTTTAGCTATTCCTTCTTCTAGAAGTTCTACAACTTGCTTGTAGTCTGTAACTAAATGTTGAGTCAATCCTGCCAAAGATTTAAAAAGAGTTAAATGCATATTTTTCTCCGGAAGTTTCCTTCAGTTTACCCAACAATTTACCCCACATCATGAGCATAAAGATGTTCTGCTGGGATGCCAGTCTGTTCTACAAGTAGTCTCTCAATTAGACTAACAATTTAATTTAAAATGTTTTTGTTTTGTTTCTTTTTTAAAATAATTTTAAAATTTCACTCAATCTTTCAGATATGGTGATATCACTACAAAAAACACCTTGTACCTTCAAAGTACAGACCTTTTACCATCTTGTCTGCAGAACAATGATATTTAAGAAACAGTATAACTGGAACTCCAGGAGAAATTTTCAGCTATGTCACTGCTACTAATTGGGTACAGATCCTTCAATGAAGCTTTTTGCCATTGCCTCTGGATAATGTCTCTGCTTACACAACAGAATTAGGAACCAACCCCTATGAGTATTTACCACTTACATCACTAGGCTTCAGCCTGCAACACTTTGGAGTCCTCACGCTCATTTCTCCCCCTTGGGTACCCAAGTTAGGATATGGAACATCTGGCCTTTTCATATCTTCTGCTTTCAGGTGTTTGGGTTTTTTTGTTATTTTTTGTTTATTTTATTTTTAGGGAGCGAAAAACCCCACTGAAAGCAGCCAAGAGAAGCACTGCATTGCAGAGTCTGCTGTCAGAAAGGCAGCTGTGACTGAGAGGGTCCCGGTGGAGGGCAGTGTGCTGCTGTGCTGCAGAGCCGCTGCCAGACCCTTGCAAAATTCACATTCCAGCCGACACACAAAATTAACCTCAACGGGCTTGTATTTCACACACATCCAGTTTAATATGCCTCGTTTGCATTTTATGGTGATGATTAGTTATCATTTGTGCTGCACCAACTCCTAAAAAAAAAAAAACCACCTGAGTTGTGAAGCAAGTCATCATCATATGATAGGCGTTAAAACGCTTCTTTGTGGAATGCTTTATTTCACATCTGGAATCCAGGGCTACTGCCTCCCCGTGCACTGATTTAGGTTTGGTTTGTTTTATTGCAGGCCACAAAAGTGTGGATGAAGGTAAAGTACTGAAAAATTTAATGTATTTAGTAGTAATTTATCTACTGCTAGAATTAATTTTATGTTCATCTTGACTTACAACCGGACTGAAATAAGTACCTCTGACATTATTAGAGAGTGTACCCTTACATGATAACAGATTGCTTAACTTTAAATGAAAGCAAAATCTAAGCCAAAGATGGGAATTTATCTTAGTCTTTTAACAACAGATACACATAAAGAAAAAAAAAGAAGAGAGAGAGAGATATTTTTGGATCACCCACACTTTAGAAATAAACTCCCAACCAAAGTGTGCATGCACATACACTCTCACACACACACACAAAGTATAGGTTGATTTTCAAACAAAAGCATTTCTTCTGCTCTCTAGTGTCTCTTTACAACACATTAATTCCAGAAGTCATCACATTTTCCATTTGAGAAAGAGGCCCATTATTTTTCCAACAGCACTGGGATCTTCAAAGCTCAGAATATGGAAACTATCATTTTTTTTATGACTTTTTTAATGACCCTTTTTCAGGGTCTTATTTAACTGAATAAAAATCCAGTTATAAAATGGAGGTATGGAAGAAATTCTTACCTACCTACATTTCCATTAGTACTGGGATAGTGAATCTAGCACAGAGTTCAAAACATTTAGTTTTTCAGTAAAGGAAAAGCTGTTTGAAATGACAAAGTGTTCTGTTGGCTGCTAGAAGAAGAAAGGTCATTTTCAAATCCCATAGAAAGATCAAAAACACTTGCTCGTCTAGAAATCTGCCTTGGAGTAATAAAGGATCTCCCCCAGAAATCAGTCTCAGAGTAACAAAATAGATTGCATCATTTCCTGATTTAAGAGAGGCTGACTCCTTAACAGTGCAACCATCTGTGAGGGAGAAACTTGAAATGATTCCAACCCGAAGCACTGAAACACTTTGAGCATTTTAAAGGCTACAATCTCACAGCCTTTACGTGGAAAAATGATGGGCTGGAAACTATTTAAAATACTTACTGTTCAGAGTTGAGACTTCCTGTCTGGATTTGCAAATGGAAAATGCATTGCCCAGAGCATCTAAACATCCTTAAAGGGGTTAAGTTTTCTGATTTTCCTCTGTTTTTCAGCCAGTGCTAACTGTACTCTGGGTATCGACAACAATCACACAACTGAGAAACTAACGGCACACCGGGGAGCTCCTGGTCAAAGTCAGTAAACCTCGCAATTGCTGATACCTTGCAAATACATTACAAATACAGATGCTAGTCTTTAATATACTGGATCTATGGGAAATAATGGAAAATTTCTGAGCTTTGCTGATGTTCACCATTTTGATTTCCCCATACAGCAAATTGCCTGGAAGGGGAATACAAAACAAGCTCCCCTTCTAGTAAGCTTGCTGGTAATACTGATCTCAGCCATCTAGCTATTGGAAACAATATTCTGACACTCTGACCCTCCATAGTGAGACTGTATGTAAAACTGCCAAAGAGTACTTCAGCATGCAGAAAGGCCTCATTATAGAGAGCAGCAATTGTTGATTGCAGCAATATATTACTGCAGTTGAGAAGGGTGTTTTGTTCCAGCGTTGTGAAGCACTTCATTTTCTGAAATTTGCTGTTGCTAAAATGAAGCTGACTGTACTCCTCACCTGCATTCAAAAGACCTCTTGACTTTCTCACTGCTGCTTATTTTTGATGTGAGCTAATGAGTGCAGTTCCAAAAGGGGCTACTGAATTACACCTTCTTGTCCCTCTCCTCAAAAGACATCAGGGTTGTTTCGAGTAAACTCTTGCAGCCCTTAATTCTGTAAACTGTACATAAGTATATTTATTAATGTATACTTATATACACATCTAAAAAAAAAAAACCACTATGTCATCTGACTGTTGCCCTAAGCCACTGACTCATCAGCCTGAAATCACTTCTGTTCACATGCTCTCCCAACAGCATCTAATTACCCACCATGATGCCTTCAGCAGAGAAATTACCTCATTTTTCATGCATGTAATCAGTTTTTCTAAAAATGTAAATCACATTTATCATTAGAATTAAAATCTTTCTTATAGGCATTAACACAATGTCTTTTGGACACTATCATAAGACACAGAGGGAGAGAATCTTCTAAAATAAAAGTATCCCTACTGGATTTACAAACGTGGTCAGAGTTGACAAATATTATTTATGTTAATCTTTTTTCCATTATTCTTTCCTCTTATTTACAAAATCTAATCAATTGGAAACTTTCATGGGGTATTTTGGAACTCTAGAATAAAATTGTCCCACATAAAATTTTTAGTTGTGTCTAAGATCCTTATTCAAACAGGGTAAAATTGAATTTAAAAAACCCCAAAAAACAACAACATAGAACTGCAAAAGTAGCGACAGATTTGGCCTGGAAGGTTCCAGATGAAGACAAAATAGTGACAAAAGGCAAGCCAGCCCATTGGCAGAAGCTATAACTTCATTTTCTTTTAAAACAAGGAAACTCCATTACATGCAGCCAAGGAATCACTGGAGATACAAGGCCTGAGAAAAGGGATGGAAATTGCCAAGGAAGGAAGCAGTTTAAAGACCTTTTCTTGTGCGGTGAATGAACAGCTGCTAAAAGAAAATAATTAGTATCTGTACTCCACTAACAATGAACTTTTCCAATAACAAGCAGGTAAAAAGAGTATCTTGGGAAAGACCTCAATAAAAGCCAAATGTCTATGGATCTCATTTTCAAAGAATGGTAAGTTTGCCATACTAATGAGACGATCAATTCATCTATTTTCCAACTCTCCTTAAACAGGATGCTGATGTGCTGGGAAAGCACAGCTGAAATAATCAGAGGCCAGACAGTCCCTTGTGTACAGGACTGTGCAAGTTCAACACTTCCCCAGTGCTTATTTCAAATTTTGAAAGGAGAAACTGGTAACAACCGTTGGTTGTTAGATGTACTATAAATGATACTGCAGGTGCCCAGGGAATGAGAGCTGGGAATTCCAGGCTCCATTCAATAATAGGGATAAGTCACCCTATCTGTTGTCATATCTTGCCTTCATCTCTGAAGTGACAATAATAATCTGACATGTAATGCCATGACAAAGAACAAGAGAGAGAAAAATTAACCAGGGAGAACAAAAGAAAAATCACAAAACAGAGACAATTGAAAAGCCAGAGCAAATCAGTATTTGCTCTGATGTGACAGGACAAAAAAAATTCTCTATAATATGCATTTTGCATACTAAACGCATAAACCCCCCCCAGGTCTTACTACCCACTTGGTGGCCAGCCAAGCAGTTGCAGAGTCAGTGATACCAGAGGCAACTTCAGAACTCTGCCCACTAGATGTAAGGCACACTGAAAAGGAAACATATGCGTTTACTTTCCAAACAAACACTAATTTTTGAAACTTGCATTAGTTTGGAAAAAGGTTCTTCCTTCTGATCCTCACTGTAAAGCTACTCTGTGTGTGATTTTGCACTGGTGCACTGGTTCTGAGAGACATGCCTTTTGTCAGCTGTTGGTCAGATAAATAGCCATGCAGCAGGTAAGTTTTACATCGGGATCTAAAGTACCAATGGTCAAACTCCAATTTAAAGCTATATAAGACCCTGAAGTGAAGGCTCCAGTCAAAAGTGAAAATGAACTGGAAGTACAAAAACAATGAGAGAGAAGATAAAAGCTGAAATAAGAAAGAAAAGTGAAATGGAAAAAATACATATGTTTGGGGTTTTTTCCATATGTTTTGAAAGCTATGATTCATTAGAAGCCACAAAGCCACATGAGGGACTGCTGCTATAAGTATGAATTTAAAAGTGTGTGCTGTTTTTAATCACATAATGCACCTATGTTACCCATCCTGTGCTTTTTCAGTTCAATGAAGATAAATTAAACTTACTGGGTTCTCACTTGGGTAATGCAGACTTTAATCACTTCTCATGGCCTGGTCTGCAACTGTCAACAGCTGAGTTTACCTGCATCATCATTATTAGTATTCTTTTGTATATATATATATATATATTGCTGCCAAGGTGAAATAGGTACGGAGGGACCTTAGGCTGGTCTAGAGAATCCATTTAATGCTGATGTTGGTGCATTTCACAATTAAGATTTCTTTAAAACAAAAGCAAGCAAAACACTATGGCTCTCACACAACCTATGTCTGGGAAAGGTAAACAGAAAAGTGCAGGACAGCCAGATACTGGGGTATAATAGAGGCAAAGCTTTCAGTTTATTACATGTGTTCATATTAACAAGCAAAATATTTGAGGAAAATAACTCTTGAAGAGTAGAAGCAATTAGGATCATGCCAGGAACATATACAAAGATACATAGAGACCTGATACATATTTACTTGAAATTCTGATGCTCATTGTGAAGCTCAGTCTCACCTTGCACATATGGCCCTGTTTCAGGGTGTTCTCGGACTCGAAGTGTGTAAGGTTTCTTTCGGTCGGATTGTTTTAACAAATCTCGGACACGCTCATTATAGATTTCAAGAAAACTGGAAAGCAACAACAACAACAAAATGTTAAATGCACAGGGGGGAAATAAAAAAAAAAAGAGAAATCATATATTTATACAACGTAATCACCTGAATCTTACATAGATCTTTCATGTTAAAGCTAATGAACTAATTTTATCTCTGTAACTTCCCCTGCCCATGCAATGCACGTAGAAAAAACTCATAGTAGCAAATTACCAAGAAGCAAGAGGCATTCAGTATTTTATTTAAAAATTCATAAAATATGCTTTTTTTAACACTAGTGAGTTCAAATCCCCAGATTTCCAAACATAAAGCTTCATTAAATAAATGGAAACAATGAATATGAATGGAATATAGGGTTGTGTGTCAAATTTAAGAATTAAATGGGAAGTAAATTTTTAATGTCTCCTATTTCAGCTGTCTATACAAAAGTGAACAGATAGACAACACCCATAGAACTATACTGAGATGGAAAATTAAACCCAACAATTTCTCATCCTTCCTCTGGATTCTCCCCCCATGCTCCCAAATGATTATTATCTGAGAGAATAGAAACTTTGATTACAGGACTATGTTGTTGAAAGCATCCACAGTATTGCCAAAAACAGGGACACACTTACCTGACCTTTACTCTGCAAGATGCTGTCTGGTCTGAGTAATCATCCTTCCTGGAAAAGAGGCCCTGCACAAACCAGATGATTATGTAGATTTTCCCTGATGGATTTAAAATTTAACTGCTTAAACAAACGCAAGTGAAATAAAAAATAAGTACCTCACATATACGAGGTGTCAGCCCAATGGATGCCTTCAAATAACAGAAAAAAATATTAAACAATATACTTGCTGTCTCTCTTGCAAAACTTTTCTTTTAAAAAAAGTTATACGGAAAAGTCAGAATCACAGGACAGCATTAAAGTAATGACTGTATGGTGGATTACAACACAAACCTCCCTTGAGTGTAATTCAGAACAGGCTGGCAATGCTCTGCTGTTACAGCAGAAGCATCTTGCATGTGAATCACTGCAGGCACTCGTATGCTGTGTAATGTCAGCTGTCCTAGCTTCAGTGCAAACTCTATTTATAGAAAAAGTCATCATAGAGCAACTTACACAGCATCGACGAGAAGTTTGGAGGCTTGGGTTAAATGCAAGAGCTGTTTCATGTAAAGATACCAGACATGCTTATGTCAGAGGTGTTGTAGTCTAGCTGTAGCCAGGCCAACACTGAAACTAGCTTGATTGGTCAGGAATATTTTGGGTTTTCCTTAGTCTACTTTTATTTCTTCATGCTCTGTCATGACACAACAGGCTGAAGACAGCTTTATGTTCTAGATTTATAAACCTAGTCTCTCAGAGAATAGGATATTGCCTGCTAAGAGTACCCAAACTAGCTGATTTAAACTTTGCCCAAGTGGTTTACATACTACTGAATTAATGCTGCGTTTTTGTGTGATGAACTGTTCTTATGACACGATTGCTCACACTTCAGTGATCACAGCACCAACACACCCTAAGAACGACGCTAAGGCTTAGCTGAAACCTGCTTGCTGAACAGCATGCAAGGCTTTTAGAAGGCACACTTGAAACGGTGTTGGGGCGAGAAAGTCCCGGTTCATCAAGTGGATCAGCATGGACAAAAGTTCAGTTTATAATAAACATTTGTTTCTTCCTAGTTTTGAAGACTGTTTCACAGTGAATACTGTAAAAATTAAAGATCAGATCAAAGCAGGAATCCACTGGAGAAAAAAAAAAAACAAAATCACTTTATAAGCCTGAAATATTTTAGAAACACTACACATGGACATTTCTTTGGAAACAGCGATAATTTCAAGATGTGGCCATTCTGAATCACTAAGATTTTTTTCAAAAAAAGGTAATACAAATATCCTAGTTTGTCATCTATTACCCAAATTGTAACAATTCTTCAGGCTTTTATGGAGTTAAGCTTGATTTTGCATAAAATGAATGGAGAATCATACAATGATTTAACACTCCTACTGCTGATGTCTGTGGAGAAAATAAAATTTAAAACTTCCAAACTCTTGTTAAAAGCACAAACCATGCCAGAACAGTCTTTTTCTTATCTTCAGGGTTTGAAGAAATTTTACCCTTATTTCACCTTAAAAATTGAATCCACTCACGCAAACTGTTAAATAAAATTTTTCTTCTTTAGGGGCATGTTTCACCAACAGCCAAGAATATTTATGGAGGGAGATCAAACTGCCTTGTGTTGCACCAGACTGCAGGAAATCCCCAGCTGACTCCATCGATCTGAGTACCAAGATTAAAATGTACTTTAAGTGGTTCCTAGTATACAAGAATCTTAAAATGTAACAGCTTCTGCAAATACCATTCAAATACATTTCAAAACTGAAAGTGAAGCAAGCATTACTCTCCACAGGCCAAAAGATAACTTTTGCAACACATAAATATCTCAATAGATAATGAAGCCTGGTCCAAAATTGTTCCTGTGAATTGTATCTAGTTTTATTTGTGAAAGTAATTTAATTTCAGAATAGCTCAGACTGACAAAAAAAATTCCATGAGAATGAATACCTATATTATCTTGGAGTAATAGGTTTCTAAAAACAAGAACTACTCAAGGGTGTAGATTTATTTATTTTTTTAATATCCTCTAACATGACAATAAGATTTATACGTAGCAAGATGAAAGTTATTTAAAGTAAATATTGAAACAACATAATATTTTCTAATGTTTTTAGCTGATACTACATCATCTACCTAAATGTAAAGCCTTGACTCTCTTTTTATATATAAATACCAAAAAAAATCCAACATACAAGCATTGTGCTAGACAAGTACCATAACAACAAGTACAGCTGAAAAATAAAGCTATATTTCTGCTGGACATCCTGCCCTCAACCCTAAGTGTAAAATGAATGGTGTAACTCACAGGTGTTCCCATCATTGTGTAAGTTTTTCCTGAACCTGTCTGTCCATATGCAAAGAGGCAGATGTTGTATCCTCTAAATGCACCCGACAACACAGAAGTTCCAAGGTCCTGGAACACCTGAAAAGACCAAAAGAAATAAAACAATCCATGAATAATATGTCTCCATACGAACACTCTGCATTATTTATGGATCTCGCAGCTCTAACGACTCCATGGGAACACTGATCTTCACTGTATTTGTCTTTCTAATTTATCAAACACATTGTTAAGTGCCCAGAACTCACTTTTTAGATCTTCCTCCAGATGGTGGTGTGCCAAGTACAGTGCTGACACTGAGCAGTAGTGTTTAATTGTGCTTCCTGTCTTATTTTATACTTAGCCTGCATAAATTCTTGAGGATCTCCCCACACCAAGTTTTTATAGTCCTCACCATGAATCTGACAGAAAGACACAATCAAGGCTCTTTGATGCAATGACATCAATAGGATCATTAGGCCATCAGAATTACAGGTCAAAAGCAAAGTCTAACCCATAGCCTGCAAGCAGACCTCATCCAAGTAATGCTTTTATCTGACCCATCTGGTCTGTAAGTGACACCACCAAAGGCTAAATACTTTATTTTCTGATCATGCCACATGCACAGTGATGTGTCTTCTGCTCACTGTAATACAGAGTCAGGAATGGTTACCACCAAACCAGTGTCAGACTCTACAGGCTTCCAAAGCTTGCACTGGACCCTCTGTGGCTGCAAAAGTTGGTCCATCACAGTCAGGCTACCAATACAGCAAGATCTGAACAGGGATTCCCTTCTGCTTGCCCCGCTCCTTTTTTGGAGACACAGCTGCCCCACACTATGACCATGTTCTCAGCACATCAAAGCCTTATAATGGACCAGCTGAAAAGACACCTGGTAAGGTTTTCTAAGAAGTACATGGTGGATCAAAAGGTTCCAGTCAGAAGGCTGCCAACCCTGTAGCACATCTTTGGTCTTTCAAAAGAAATGTTAGAAGTATTAGTGGTTTTGCCATTCACATAGAAAAATAGCTAGTATATATAGACCAATGCATATAGTTTCAGTGTTTCACTGCTGTGAAATCTCTTCCATTTCTAGGTCATTTGCTTCTTCCGTGGACAGATAAATGTACGAAACCTGATATAAAAATCAATAGTAAAACATATTTCATAGATATTACCACTTAACCTAAGCTGTCCAGAAAAGAGACCAAAAATCCTCTCCCAAGGCTTTAATTTTCAGATCATATTTCAACTGAGACAAGATGCTAATTTCTAGCTAAAGAATCAATAACATTCCCATTTGGCATAATTTGGCGACACCTGCTCATATTTGTAAGGGTATGAGGCATGTCAGAGCATCTGCTTCATTTGCATTATCAGACCAAGGAACTTTTCCATTAAAAGTGTAACAGAAAAAGTCATAAACAAAGCATAGAGACGCAAATGTAACAGACAAGGGATAACAAAGATAGTGACAAACTCTCCAGCTAGTACAGGACAGGTCATAAAGAAACTGAAGCATAGCTTTGGAGATGACCAGTGTGAACTTCATAACCAACGAGCTGGGGGAAACAATAGGAGGATTTAGGATATTTGAGGGGGGCCTGTAGAACTATGCAAAATTTATTAAGGAATGTTTAAGGTGACCTATATCCCAGCTAACAGGGGAACTGGAGCAGTGTGAGGGTCTCTCAGCAGCTGGAGAAGCAACCATGGGTCTCAGGGCATGTGTTGCAAGTGCCAGCTACTGGGGTGGCAGAGATGAAGCAAATAATGGTATCATCACCTGAAGAAGAAAAGCACTGTCCACAGGGCTTGTGTGCCAGCTACTGGCATGGAGGGTGGTGAACAGAGAGGGGGCTGGAGTGCTGATATGGATCAGTGTGGGAATGTGCAATTTGACAGCAAACTTCAAATTGGACAAGCCCGTGAGCAGGAAGTCCAGAGTCCAGGCAGGAATGTTAAAAGGGAGTAGAGTCAAGGAATTCAGGGCAAGGGTGCTGCTGAGCATATGCACACTTGCTAGACAGCAGCAAGCTGGGCTATGAGGCAAGTGAAAGACTTGGGGAAATGTTACAAAGGTTCAGGGTTCAGGCAAGGTTACGGGACAGGCAGAGGGCCCGTATTGGTATTTGAGGAATCTGCTCTCCGGGTCTGGAGAACAAGGGCATGTCTGTTTTCACTCGCAAGCTTCAATCCTCATCAGCTGGATCAAAAGAAGGGGACATGGCTGTCTTTGCTTATGTTTCATGTGTGTGCTGGCAGTGTTTTAAGTGGGTGTTGTTAAAGGTAGGGCTTTCTGGTGCCATCTGTGTAGGTGGTGGTGTCCTGCACCTTCTGTCCTTGTCTGTGTTTGTGTTTTTGGCATAGATACTGAGACTCGGTGTTGGTTGAACTTGCAAAGGGGAAAGTAGATGCCCATCCATTAATGAGCAATGGAGAAATCTCCAGGTGCCCAGGCACACAGGACTGGTCTCCAGGGGCTGGGCAAGAGGAATCTCCAGGTCCTGGAGTCCATTGGAGGCAGTGGCTTATACATGCTATATCTGCATCAAGTTTATTATCAGGAACAACTTATCTATGGTCGTGAATAATTAGATCAAAGCCAAAAGTCCAGAACAGACACTGAGAACCAGTCGTTCATTTGAAGCACATGTGGCTAATAATTCCTCGCCAAGGACAACATGTCATAAAAAAGATCAAGTTTTATAGACAGGAAGGAAAAATTAAAGTAATACAATTAGCAGAATTAATCACTGGTGCATAGTTGATGAATGACTGAAAAAAATTATATTGTAGCATGACAGTTAAAAGTTATGCTGAAGAGGCTACTCTGCTACTTTTACCTAAAAAACAAACATTGCTCAAATTAAAAAAAAAACAAACCAAAAACACATTATCACACTATTTATACAATTATCTGCATATGCACAGATATGGATGCATATTTTACAGAGATTCTGAACCTTTGTGATGGCATATGGAAGTCAGAAGTGCAGAAAAAGAAAGAGAAGGGGCTTAAGAAATGAATGTTAGAGAAGGAAGCTACACAGAAGCACTTGGAAATGTCAATTTTAAGGTGGCACTATGGAAGGAGAGCACACAGTTAAAGAGAAGTTTACCCCCAGGGAGTGTAAGTATCAAAGAAGACTACACAAAATTTGAAAGACAGTTAAGAAAGCTATACATTCAGAGCACTGGGCAAAAGAAAGATGAAAAGAGAGCAACAATTACAAAGCGGTTTCTGAACCTTGTAGACAAAGAGGTAAAGTTGCATTTGATTGGGTAAGGGGAAAAGGAAATTTCTTCATTCCAGTAGTGGAATGGTATTACCACTAGAAACCTCTGAGAGTCATTACAGAACTGGTGCTTCTGCTACTTCAGATACAAATGCTTCCCAGTTCCACAACTAGAACTGAGAGAAAATTGTGCCTTATAAGACAAGAACATACTGGAACTTTGGAAATAGGATCATAAGCAGCACTTTGTCTGTGAGACTTGCTTTCTGAACTGTGGGAAAATGTAACTACAGGGATTAGGCTGGGGGTTGTTTTTTTCTTGGAGGTTGCTTGTAGCAGCATTTCAACATCTGTTTTTACTTATATCCCTTCATCTATGGGAGCCCCACTTAAAAATAATAATTGAATAAACATATCAAACTGTGCAATTAGCCCTGTTGCTTTTATTTTACTCAGTGAGATTCAGAGGGTCTGACTGCAAAGGAATTTCTTACATGCAGAAGCTCTGCAGAAATGGGCCCTATATTTATTTCAGAGTTCACTTTTATGACACGTTCCAAGTCTTACATTGCTCTTGATTTACTGTTTTTGTTTTAGTGTCCTGATTGCATTTGGTGGCATGTAGACAGTATGTAACGCATCTCTATACAGTCCTAGCATAGTTCCTGAGAGTCACTGTTGCAGAGATCCAGCAACAGTCGTGTCAATCTGCTAACTAAACAAGTAACAGCCAGAGCTGAACAGCACAAGCCCCTACTTTAGAGAGCACTGACAAACATTGAGCAATCTGCATGCTAAACATGATGATTCTGAAGTTTCTCCTTGCAGTGATATTGATGCACTCCTAGTCTGTTCAAGTTGTTCCCCTCAGTTTAAGAATTACTGGGAAATGTGGACTGAAAACAGACAGCCACTGTAAAAATTGCATTTATTCAGAAAATCAGGACAAGAGATTGCAGTTACTACCTGTTCAGCAGAGACTAAGATTTCACCAGCTAATTTTTATACCTGCTCTGGACATGTTCCAGCTCATGAGCTGAGAGGGACTTTCACCCAGATTCTAAACTGGACTGCCACATCTCTAAAACAGGACACTTAAAATTCAGAACAGGAGAAAAAGAAAGTTCCTCCTATGTGGGTAGCTGGAAATGTGAACATAGAAAGGAGGAAAGAATCTATTCCAAATTCAAGATGTCAAGAGCCAGATCTGAAGATTGACAGAGGACTGGGGAACGGCTGGGTAGATAACAACCACTGAGAACCAGAAGTGCTGAAAGGAAGGAGTGAAAAGAGAATGGAATGGATAAGAGGTTCTGAATAAGAGGGTGATGGAGTCAAACTGGACAGTTACGGGAGGAAAGGTGGGACTATTATCCACTTGGAACAGAAAATCAGTGTGGATTGAGTTTGGAAGCCCAAGTGCAGGAAACCATTGAATTTGGTTGATACAGAGGACAGAACAGGGACAAAAGTGTGAAAAGCAGACATTTATAGATAGGGAGTCCAGAGAATAGGACTTTGGGGCAAGTCAATGGGACTGAAGGCACATAGAACTAAGAAATGACAGGATGTATTACCTTCAAGTAACAGAAGCAAGGCAAGTCTGTGCCCACTTCTCTTCAGAGTAACAACACTGAATGCAGGAATTTTTTATGGATCATTGTACATTGGAGTGTCCTAAAACTAGCTTGTGTACTCCAGAACAATTAAGAAACCAGCACTTCACATGGTAGAACCTCTTATAACAGGGATAAATGCAGCCTAGAGAAGACTCTTGTTTCCTCATTAAGAGCTGTTCTCCTTTCTGAAGGTTCATAACGAAGAGTATCAAACCAAAATCTTCACAAGGTGGCATGCCCTCATGATAGCAATGCTAGCAACATCACCTGACCACTGAAGTTGGAATTTTAGCAGAACTGCATTTTACGTCTACCTCTGTTGTTGAAACTTTTGTACAACATTGTGCAACTCATTTAACATTTTAATGGTTTGCTTTTCCTACGGATAAAGTAGGAAATAACGCTAACCATTAGGAGAAAATTATGGAATGTTCTCAATAGTGTTCAATAAAACTCCTTGCGCTCTTTTAGAATATCCATAGCGATTTAAGCCAACTGTGCAAATTACTGTGCACACTCTCTGTCCACATACATTGGACTCTCTGAAAGCACATGTAACTCCAAAGTCCTGGTTAAGCAAAGCTCTGTTACATTTACTCTCTATTAAATACACATGGCTGCTCAGACACTTGAAATGTGTTTTGAATCAGTCCTTTTTAAATTAGGCCTTGACAGAAGATGTATTATTACAAGAAAAAATTGGGTAACTCTGAAAACAGTGCCATAACCCTATGACTATAATGAATGAGAATTTCAAATATTATTTACCGAAATCCTATTAAAAGCTGATTTGTACTGTTTTGTGTTTGTTCTTTCTGCTAAATTACTCTCTCTCCTTTCATGAGGATAAATTACAATTCATTTAATTGAATATAGCCTCAATTTAGTCAGAACAGCCTCTTTGTTTTAGTATGCTGCAGGAAAAAAAGAAATGGAGAAGTGAAGCACAGCAATGAATTTATGGTTTGTTTTAAAATAGAGTAATTGAAATCAAAGCTTTTTCTGTGCTAATATCAGAGGCATTAGTCCAAATACCCAACAGCATCAACAGCTGCAGATTATACAAAAAGTAGTACAATTAATCACTCTGGACATAGGTACTAATATATTTAATGATGTAAAGGATAGAATCATGAGTTTTGTCCATCAAGGGGGGGGGGGAGGGGGGGAATTAAAAAAAAGGATTCTTCTGGGATTCTTCCAAGTCTCGCTTTTGAAATGAAACCTTAGCAAGATGAGGTTTTTCAAAGAACATGAGTTGGATATGACTCCCTGCAGAGAACATGCTATTTGGCCAAGACAACCATGTCTTCCCTGCATGGCTGCTCTACGTGATTGGCACTGTTCAGTTTGTTCCATGAAATAATGCTTCTTTCAACAAAGCCTTAACTGGCTTTGCTATGCCTCGTTCCTGCACTTGCCCATCTGTATCTGATCCATATCCCATAGTGATCTGTGAAATATTCTAAAATTTATTACCTGTCAACTGTCCTAATAGTGGAAAAAAATATGTCTTTCTGAAGAAGTTATGAGAGGGCATTAAGACAACTGTTACTGTTCGAGGTACTTTACTAGCATGCTCACTACAAAATGGCCATTTTCCAGTTAAGCTTTTAACAAATCCTGAATCGTAGAAGTTAGTCCTCATCACAAGATTTTCAGTACAGATGGGTTAAAGGGTAATGCTTGGGCTAAAATGTAGTTAAAATGTCCTAATCGTGCAGCTCAGGCATATCAAAGCGCTGTCCAAGTTGTTGCAATAGGAACACATTTGGGGTTGAAACTGTTTTATATGAGATAATAATCGTTTACTTCAAGTATAACACAGATTACTCAAACATTTCAAAATCTATTTCAGTGCTCCATTAGAAGATACAAGAAATAGCTCAGAGACTCTAAATAACTGCAGAAAATGTAAATTAAGCTTCTTGCTGTGAAAACTTGCCATTGTGTAACTGCATATCTGAAGCATAGAGAAAGTTTGCAATAAGAATCCTACCCTCAAGAAACCATAGTGGAATATATAAAAAGCAGACTTCAGTATATATTAATGTACAAGGCTTGCCAACTCTTAAGCAGCAACTTAAGTTTTATGACTCAGTCCTAACTCAAAGAATCACCGAACTTAAGTTCTGAAAATTACAGTATTAGTAATTTGCCCCGTCCATACTAGAAAACTAGACCTTTTTTAACTGAAACATGCTTTTTAAAAAGCAATTCAAGGTTTAGAGACTTGTGTGCCAGGGAGGCCACTTCCCCTATCATTCAGGCTAAAAATATAATTATATTCAGTTTGATCTTACCTGTTTTCTTGCTGATCTTTTGAAGCCATTTGTACAATTCATACACTTATACCTTAAAAAAACACACAAGTTTTTTCAATCCTCTTTGGCTGTATTACCAGACTGAAATATAAATAACACTTGGGCACATCAGATATGCAATTGCCACTCAGATATGCAATTGCTACTCAGATGAATTTCAAAGCCCCCGGTTCCCCCTCAGCATTATTTCTTTTCAGATGAGTTGTTTCAACAAACTTAGCACAAAATCCTGTAGTTGTACAAAATTCCACATCATTCAAGGAAAATTACTGTTCAAGTAAAGAATAATAGACTCAAATCAAATGCTCCATATTGATATTAACAGCCCTGACAAATGCCTTTGAGTGTCAAAAGAGATGGTAGACAATTTGATCATAAAACATTACATTTCTTGTGTCCATCTTCAAATACATATAGTGTTTTAATTATCAAAGCTTTAAAATAATTGTAGGATTCTAGTCGCATTCAAAATTGCTCTAAAGGCAAAAAAAAAAAGTCACTTTTAAAAGATTTTATGCATCTCAAGTCCACCACCTTAAGTGTAGAATTAAAAGGTCTAATTTATCATTGGGAATCACACCAAAGTGAATGCTTCTGTTTGGGAAAATTGTGCTCGCTTCCCAACAATTCATGCTGCTTTCCTTTTTCCCCTCTGGTTTGCACAACAGCTCTTTTAATTTGGTTACTACATACTACCTGTGAGCATCTCAGGATATTTTCAGCCAATTCTAATACATGCTGTTTAGACCTGAATTGTAGAACTTTAAAGACACAAACAGAAAATACTTCAGATGAAGTCTGTTTTCACTCAAACCAGGACAACTACAGTGCATGTTTTGCAAATATTTATGTGAATGACAGATTCTGAGGCCATCTAAATCCTAAAAATTCAATTTCATGTAACCAAATAAATATAAAGACAAAAGAATGTTCATATGGCATAAGCAAAACATTAAAATGAGGACATTCTAATTTGAGGTTCTAAAACAAGGTTCTAATTGTTTGTAGGTAGGGAAACTAAAAAAAAGGTAAAAATAGTCATTCAGTGCAGCATAATTATAACTATTGAGTTAATCCTTCTTGGAATTGAAAGTGAAAAAGATAGACTATATATTTTCTTTGAAATCCAAATGTATTAGAGGTCAAATAACGTGCCACTCTGCAAACAACCTAAAATTCCATGGGAAGTGAAAAAATTATGAAGTGCAAACCTCAGTCACCTCGGAACACAAAGTAAAAACACACCAAAAACTTGCAGTTTGTATCAGATTTCCCTTCAGAATAAAGTCAGGATTTATTACTCATTTCAACAGAAAATAAAAAAGGGTAGCCCAGAACAAACTGAGACATGTTTTGGGGTTGGTTTTTCAAGAATATTTGAGAATTTTAACCTTTCCACAGAGACAATATTTTAAATTACACAAGAACATTAATTGCAAAAGCACCTTGCCTTACTATAAGATACTAAAATTGAGGGACTGCAAGAGATTTCAATGAAGACATACCACAAGTCCAAAGAAACAGTGATAACCAACTGACACAAGACATTCCAACCCCTCCCCTCCCCGCCCAATAAGCCTTTATAAAAACAGCTTCACAACATTAAAATATCAAAACTCTCCCTTTTTAGAAATTGGCAGTATAGTTTACAATTAGATTTGTGGGTAATAAGCAAACCAGCCTTTTTCTCCAGTAAATTTGTACCAGGGAAGCAATATTCTGTGCAGCTCCTTTCCCATTTGCAGAGCAGAATCAGAAATCTTCTGAAGCTCAAAAATCCCAGTGCTCCCTTTTGCTGGCTTAAAAGTCAAAATTTATCGTGGCTTTCCTGCACCTTGCTTAGATAATGAATTTTTAAGCTACTGAAAAATAACGTATTTAATTAGCCTGAGATTATATCACACTAGACCTGCATGCCTGTGTATAAAAATGTCCAGCAGACTGTATTTTACTGGAATGAAAACACTTTTTTTTGTCCTAGTGCCAAGAAGAAATAAAATATGGTATGAAGCACATCCAGTCAGGCACCATAAGTGACAGACACTTTTTATTAACAGTGATGGTCTGGGGCTTTGTTATTTTATATTGAAATCTGTAAACTCTTCCTCTCAAAAAGGCCTATTTATTTTTGTAACAAAATTTTAGCTTTTTTTTTTTCCCCCCAATTGCCTGTGTATATTAGGAAGCCTTTTTTTTTTTCCTTTTATATTCCTTGAATTCCTAGTTACTATCAAACCAATGGCCTGTAATCGATAAGTTTTTTGTGTGCTACACATGTTGGCTTTCAGTTTTTCTTTTGATCCTAACAAAAAGTTGGAGATAATTAAGCTCTTCTTTAATGCATAAGATTCCAACTAAAGCTACTGACTATTGTAACGCAAAGCTCAGTTAATACCAGTATCTTTGACTTTTCATTAACTACTATGCCTTGAATGGATATGTAACTAGAACAGTTGATGACAGTAAACATATCTTTTACATTTTAACTGCAATGTGCTCTCTTTATTCTGTGATACTGTCCCTCTTGCAGTCATAGTAAACGCTTTAATTTTGAAGATATAACAAGAGCATTCTATCAAAAATGAAGTTTTTTCGGTATGAATTTCCTGAGTATAAATCTTCCCTTTCTTAATCCAATCAAAACCTGAATTGCAGAAGGAAAAAAAGAAAAAAAGAAAAAAAAAAAAGAAAAAATATAAAAAAAAAGGCAGCTGGTTTAAACTACAGTAAATTCTCTGCTATGCTTTGTGGTTTAATACACTGGGAAATTGAAAGTTTTCCCAAGTCACTCAAGCCAAGTCTCAGAGTAACATAAAAAAAAAAATAAAATTCAGTAGACCTCCAGGGACAGTATGTAATGCTGAGGTTAGTAATATAAAGGAACAACATAGATAAATAAGGGGAGTTGGGTTTTTTTTGTTTGTTTTTTTTTAAAAAAACAACTTAAGTAATTTCCAGTAAATAACACTTGCATTCTGCTTAGACCACAATGAATAGTGTAGGAGCAATTCTGACTGAAGCAGAGGAGAAGGGAGGAGAAATCAGGAGTAGAAGAGAGAGCACTACACCTTTTAGGACCAACAAACTATTAGAATAGTTCATCAAGTATTATTTGTGCAGTAACTGTTTTTTTCTTATTTGCAAGTGTCTGAAATGGTTAATATTTAATAGGATCATTAGGAAACTAAACTAATCTTAGAAACTTTAGAAATTTCAAGGGAGTTTACTTGGTCAAGGCAAAAACCAGGCGAGAATAAAAACTTCTGGTTATTTAAAAAAAAAAAAGGTTTTTGAGTAAATAGAATTGCTGCTTGTTCCAGGCATAGTCCACAAGCATCAATAGCAACAAATAAATCAATAAAAGCAAACCACTTGTACTGTAAAACATTAGGTTAAAGTTAGAACACTAAGATAAATTCCCACAGGTTAATAACTGGGACCAAAAGCAGAAGAAAATTATCTTCATCCACAGCACAATTTAAAAATAGCCTTTAAAATACCACTACTTTAAGGAAAGCAGAAAAGGCTAAATTTAAGTAAGACATATGGTCAACAGCTGCTTTTTACCACAGAGCCAACAAATGACTTTATAAATGCTGGAAAAAACTCAACTGCTCAATTTCCATTAAAGATTTGCCATACAAATGGAAGAATAGAAAACTTCCTCATCAGTAGATAGAGAGCTTCAGAGCATCAAGACAATTGCAGCATGTACAGGAACAAAATGAACTTGGTATAAAAATACTTACTACACAAAATTATTCTCAACTGGTAGGTCATGACAGTTTAGGCAGCTTCGTAAAATGCAAGAGGTTTAGTCCTGCAACATCTATTTGCTAACATCTCCACTGTGAACTATAGATACACAGTATCTCACATGTGGTGTGTTTTCCTTACAGAATCTTGCCACCTTTAAGCCATTACTATTTGGGTTATGACCAAATTCTGTTTAATTCAATTGCTGCTACATCTTAGATGTAGCATCCGAGACTTGGATTTAGGTTGAAAAAAATATTTCATGAAATAGAATTATGCAGAACTAAACAACTCCTGCCAAAATAATGAAAGCTTTGGTTCCAAAACCTTCATAAAACCCCAAAGGTTAATTTAAATTAAAAAGGCAGGAGGAAGATGCAAGGAAGGAGTATATGAAAACAAATCTAGGGGGTTGTTCCAATAATTCAAGGCTTTTTCCGCATGTGTTTTTCTCTTAAAGAATATTAAATAAATATCAGCTGAAGAGCTTTCTGTACATGGCCAGAGAAAGCACAAGCAAAGGGAAGTACATTATGCTGATCAGCTACACAGAACCCTCTACTGTGACTTTAGGATTACTTCAGCAACATTACTTTTTTCTTGTTTGAATGGGATAAAGGGAGGGAGGTGGGGTGGGAAGAAAAAAATACAGCATCGGTTGGTTAGTTTGGGAACATTTCTTCTCTCTTGTTAAGAAGATGCAGCTTCACAACTAGGATTACTTTTTTTCCTTCTCTCTACCCAGCCTTTTCAGATTCTTTTTCCCAGTCAAACCGGAGGCAGGGCAGTGAAAGGGACAGCTTCTCACCAGCTCAAGGAGCTTGGCCCGTGGCAGAGGCATTTGCACCACCACTTAAGAGACAGTTCAGTTCTTGGCTCTGCCAACAGACTTCCTGCGTGTCCTTAAATCCCTTTGTGCTTTAATTCTCCCTGTGAGACACAACAATGATTTCTTTGTTCATCTTATCAGCCGGGATCTTTTTCCTGTGGAAACACTGTCTGCTCTGTGTGGTAATGAACATACACACACTATATTTAACAGCATGGAAATTGAATCTTGATTAAGGTATTTAGGTGGAATTGTAAAATACCAGGAAAAAGTCAGTCAGACACCATATGATAAAGATATCCTGTTCTTCTGGGTGGTGGGAAGGAGAATATGAGAAACACTGACTAGGTTCAGTGGCAATTTTATAGTCCAGACATTTTATCGCAGAATTATACAATCATGAAAATAGACTTTATCAGCTCACCAAAAATCTATTTCATTGTGAAGAAGAAAAAAAAAGGAAAAGAACCCTCTGTGCTTACCACATCAATCTAACTTATTAATGTTCTGATAGAAATCTTGAATTTTTAGAAGTTCTAAACTTCTCCATCACCAAGTACCCAATTTCGCTCCCTTTCTTTTCCTTTTATTTAATTGCTGGTATTCGATTGTAAACACCAACCTGAAAGAAACAAAAATACCAGCTAGTATTTTAATCTACCTGCACAAAGCCACACCCCTCTCAGATCCATCTTTTTGTGCCCGGCAGGGATTCCTATTGTGTTATCATTGGATTACAGAAGAGGGATTTGAATGCAACAGCCACACAATCCAGCATTTAACATCATACCAATATCTGACTTACCTCAGGGCCAGCTATACTTGTCATAATAAAGCTTTCTACACAATAAAAAATAAAACCCAAAAAAACCAAGACATAATTTTTGGCTTTATTAATGAATACTTTAAGATTTACACACTACATGTTTTGTTTTATGTAAGGTATTTCATCTGCCCATCAAACCAACATAGGTGAATACTATCTATTAAGGACTGAACAAAACACTTTTTGTCTAGTGAATTGTGAAGTAGACTTCAAGCTTGGTAATTCTCTCCAGAAGAACAGTGATATTTGTTAGGTGGACAGTGAAAACATCCTCCCTTTTTCCTCAAAAGCTAATGGTTACAAACTGTCACTGTTTAAGAGGAACTTCAGGAAAAAGACTGTTTGCCTTGGGGACCTGTTTCTTTTTCTCATCTAGACCTGTGGATCACCTGGCAGAAGTCCAACTTCAGACTTGAATCATCTTTTGTACAGATACCCTGTAAAATAGAATTGTCACAGCTGCTCTATTTTTCCAAGAGCCCTGTTCAATTTATGTGAAATAGACCTTACAGATACAGTTACTTCGACATATACAACTTCCCATGTCTACAAAGGGAAAATTCAGAGCGGCTGTGTAATTCTGAATCTCCTGCCCAGGCTTCAGGAATATATCCTGCTTACTTCCCAGCTAAAGAACGCTCCTTGTCTGATTTTGAGCAGTTCTTCCCTTGGTATGAGAACTTCTGCCATGATACAAATGCAATAAAAGATGGGGGAGGAGGGGGGATATCAAATTGATCATGCGTTAGGGGAAAAAAGCCAAACACATCAAAAGACTAGACATGCTCAAAAAACACAGAAGATTTTTGATTATTCATGCCTTCTGCAAGAGGGTGAATGATTCTTGCAGAAGGCAATGAAAGACTCCTCTCTAGCATCGTTTTATTATCTATCTCTTAAAAAACAAAGAAAAACTTCAATAAACATTCCTAGGGAAACAAAGGAAAAAATGAGAAGCAAATAACTAACTACGCACAACCTGCAACACTGTGTCTACAAATGACTGAATGAGCAGATGAACAACTAATTGCTTTTGTTTCTGTTTTTGTGTCCCAGGTTGGAGTGTTGCTCTATCCATACCGGTGCTTGTTGCTGGGTTGGATGTCAGAGGAAAAGCTTTCATTTCTGTGCTGTGTGTCTTCACCATCAGAATAGCAATACGCTGACTTACACTGATGCCAGCAATACACAGCAAAGGAAGATTTTTCCCAAGTGAATTCTGTGCCAGACCACGTAAGAAAAGAACCACAGGGGAAACCAAAAACTTCAGCTTTTCTAAAGGTCTAGCAAAAGCGAATGTCACAGCTGGAAGAAGCAGTACAATATTCTTTCTACAGTCATACTGTTAACACTCCACTAGGACCAGAAAATGTTTTAGACATCCCACTCCCCTGGCTCAGATATTACTTCATGCCAGAAAAATAATGTAATTTGACACTTTAAATGTTTCAATCATTATCTGTGTCTGAATGTCTACCAAAACAAAATTTTTTAAAAAAGCAAAGCAGTTTTGCTGATATGCTCCTCAAAGGAGAAAAAGAAATACTGTAGAGTTGTTATACTTGTTTGGTCATTTTTGGTTGTTTTTTTTTAATAATGTATTATATCTGCCTTGCAATGAAGAGAGCAAGGAATAAATAATGGATCATAATGAAGTTATAAATATCCTGCATTTTCTCCCACCACTGCTAGCTCTTGGCTAGGATCCTAGGTCATTAGCAAATGTCTCTGTTTCTTTCTGAAAGTAAAGAACAACAACACAAAATCAGTAAGTTTTATTGTTTAAGGCAGTAGGGACAAATATCAACTCTCAGTTGTGTCTCTGAAAATAACTCCCCATTAATTTTGTGAGCAGACAGAGGATGGGAATGGAAAAAAGATTATTCCTCAACTTTATTACAAGGGGGTGGGAGGAAAAAGTAGTGATCTAAAATTTTAGTAATTCTGTAAGGATCAACAATCATCTGTAACACTCAGACAACAGTACAACTTTATCAAGATTATATTTCTGTTGTTTTGGGTTTTCTTCCCTTCAGCTGCAAATGGGTATTCTCTTTTCATGTATCAGCTAATTCAAGTTCATATTTTTGCTATTAGATCATCAGCTCTTAAAAACACTCCACTGGAAAACAATTGTTTGGCCTATAAAATACACTTTTCTAGCAATAAGCTCATTTCTTCACCTTCAAACAAGAGACAGCATTGCCAGAAGCAAGCAAAAATGAAGCAAAATAGGTAAGACATTGAAAATACTAATTTATATCAACAATTCTTTTAACAAATAATAAAAATGGTTTGGATCTGTACAAGATCCTTAGGAAAAAAAGTCCTTTAGAAATTTATATGGTTTTAGCAGTTTCTGTGAGAATCCAAACAACAGGAGGTAATTTAAGGTCACTTATGAGTTCACAGAGAGAGCTCTTGGCATCTTATTCTCAACAATAAATTAACAACAAAGTTTGCCAGGACTAATGGTCGAGTAAATTGTTAATTCCTCTCTTCTGCCAGGTCAGCAGCCTCTGTTCATTTCCAGCTTTCAAGTACTGGGGGACTGCATATTAACAGCCAAAAGGTGCAATGAACAGTCACAGCCTGCCTCATTAGAAATGTTGCATTAAAAAGGCTCCAGGAACTATCAGTTTCCCTTGTTTTTGCACTCCTAGTGACAGAAATTACTTAGGCTGGAAATAGCTACTACTTTATAGTATCCTTCTCTTCTGCCCTCACTTCGTACCACACCAACCTCAAAAGCAGGCAAAGCATACAATGAAGGGAGCTCAGTGCTTCGTACTACTTCACTAGACAGAAAGTAAACAGCCAGCTTGTTTGCATCACCTGTAAAATATCTAAAAAGTAGCTATAAACTATCCAAGAAATCAACCAGCCCAATACTTTCATAAAGCAAAAAGAAACACCATACATTTTCAAACACAAAATCACACAGATCTGCTAAAGATCAGAGAACAAATGGGCATCAGAACCAGGAAATTCCCATGTCCCAATTAAGGTCACGTATTTCTGTGTCATTACATTATTACAGCAATAAACCAAATCTTTGGTATTACCAAGATGAACAAAGACCCTTTGGCAAAATGTCAAAATAAATATTTCAGAATATTATGAGATCTCCTGTGAAGATAATACTGGAGTATCCCCCCCAGACATGATGCTTTCTAGGACAAAGAAAAAAAAAAAAAATCCCTAAAAGTATTCAGAAGAATATATTAGATTGTCTAACAAAACCAGCATCATTTTACCCTTGACTGATAAAATACACAAAGAGAGTATTTTTTCCTTTCAAAAAGTGACAGAAGGAAGATATTCCATCAGCATTTTATGTTATTCCAAGCTGAAGATGCATTACATTATTTCTTTACAAATTAACATTTTGCACTATGCAGCACATTAAACTGTGCAAAAAATGAACAAGCAAGGGGCAGACAACTGGAGGTTCAAAGTTAGTGATTTAAAAAGGATTGAAATGAAAGACATTTATGTATTTGTGTCAGGTTTAAGTAATTATCCCACCCTTCTACATATACTTTCCAATGTGTTGGTACAATACTCTTTATGAGGAGGTCTAAATGTCACTTACAGTTTGCAACTTAAAATATCAGTTCTTTCCCACTATATTATGTTGAGCACCTCTTAAATCAATACATTTTAAATACACATCCCTTGACTTCTTTTTAATACAACTCTTGTGTTATGACAAGCTGATTCAGAAAAAGACAAGTTCACACACAACCTGAGTAAGTACTGGAATATGACAACCTAATCATCTATATTTTAATTTCTACTATTTTCTCTTTCACGGTGAGGACAGTTGCATCATTGACCTACCTAGAAATTCAGTTATTAGAGAATTGTTTCCGTTTCAAAAGAGTATTGAAACCACAGGCCAAAGCTGATGGGTGATTTTCAGACAACTGTGCTGTTTAAGACAACCGTGCTGTTTAAGACAACCATCTATCTCCAAAGTAATTCAGCTCAGGCTTCTCTCTTTTCAGTGTAATGACTTAGAGCAGAAACACAGGGTGTTTCTTACATTCAACATCTGCATAGTCTGCTTCTCTCAAAAAAAAAAAAAAATTTTTTTTAATTAGCCCCTCAACCATTTTTAATAAGTCGAATTTGAAAAGAATTTTTAAAAGGGTTTTTTTTTTCTTTTTAATATATTATTCTATGTATATCACTGTTTCATACAGATTTCCATTATCAAATAATTTCTCTCCCTAGGTCCTGTTCCTGATTTTTAGAAAGTATCTTCAGTTAAGCGTGGTTTTATTCTAAGGTACATAACAACAGAAAAAAATAGCTAAGATTATGGCAAAATAGTTTTAAATTACATTATTTCATGTAATCATTTTAAATTACATTAATATTTTCATTATTTCAAGATGCTTCCTTACTTGCTAATTGCCATCTTCATTTTGAATATATTGATTTACTAGACTTGTACATGCAATAAAACAGGTCTTCCCACTTAAAAGATGGCAAAAAACCCTGTATTAAATTTTATTGGAAAAACCAAGATGTGTGAACTGCATAGTTATTGGATTATTGTTTAGGAAGCACAGCAGGGATAACTTTTTGTATCCCACAAGTTTTAACCAAGTTTATACCATTGTAAACTCAAAAAGAAAACACTTGACATGAAAATATTTCAGTCAAGTTTATTGAAACCATCTTTCAACTCCTATGTGGATTATTTATCAAAACAAAGGTGTAGATCTCATGCTGCCTCATTAGTAACATCATATAGTTGCTAAGTGCACTAAAAATTGAAAGTAAATTTTGTTGATGCTTTGCAGTTAAAGATAGCAGGGCTTATGCTGCTGACTGTAAAAAAATCTATGGGTCAATTCTATGCAGAGCTACTTCAGCATTTTCTGTGTTATCACACAAGATTACACAGATCACTTGCCCGTGATGGAAATGGTTGCAACGATTTACCTTGCAGCCTAAGCTTTTATGTAAGGTTTTCTTACAGCTAGGTCTTAGGAGAACAAAAAAGGAGCTAATGGATATTCTCCTTCCTCCATGTCTCTGTGCCCTGCCTAGCCTTTTAGTTATTATTATTGTTTCTTAAACATTTTTATTTTAAATAAGCAGCCATTCACTACCTTAAATGTGTTAATTACATTCTATTTTTGTCTCCTCTCTCTTCCTGCCTCCCATCTCCATTTTCTTTAGGCAAAAAAAAGACAGTCTGAAAAATACTTCTGTATCTGTAACAGCAGCAAAAGCAATCATCAGGAGGATAGAAAAATATAGGAGCAAGGTAGAAAACACTAGAAATTTCCAGAGATCTTGACATTGTATAGGTACACTAAAGAACACTTCCTCATATTCTGGGATGTGACACCGGGTACTTGAATCAATGAATAACTGTACAAAATTGCACAGTGCAGAAGGTGTGCTCTACAGAACCATCTCTAATGGTAAATTCACCTTTAAAATAAAAGCTGCAGGAACTCTTGAACTCTGGCCTAGAGATACAGGAAAAGACTTTGTATAGAGTCTAGTTGTAAGAAGGGCTCCAGATTCTTTCCCAGCTCTATCAGCCCCAGAACGAATTGCTGCTAGACATCTTGTGGACAGCATATTTTTAAAAAAAAACCCCAAAAACCACCCACAAAAACAAACACACACAGAAGAGAAAAAGGAAAATAAAATAAATCGAGCTATTGGAAAAAAAGGTGGTGAACTTTCACTCTCCACTGCTAGCCCCTCTGGTGAGAACAGAATTCTTCAGCCAACTCCCAACACAGCTTTAGGTCCACCACTGGTTACACATTGCAGGCTATCTTCTACCCCACAAAGATGCAGTCAGGTACAATGCCAACATAGATGTGATTACACTTTTTGTCCCACTAAGCTGGGAAGACAGAGCCAGAGGCACGTGCGAAAAACATTCTTCCTTCTCCAAGGCCTCTAGTCACTTTAATATCCCTTCCCCAGTAAGTGCTACATGCACTTCTGACAGGACCACACAATTACAGCTGCAACACTAGTGATTTAAACACGCCCAGCCCCTACAGCACAGGCCAGCCTGTGTTTATACTATCAAGTATTCTTGGCCTCCAAAGCAGGATGGTCACAGGCAAACTGCTAGTCAGGAATGGTCATGGGCCCTGACAGTTCCTGCACTGTACCTAGAAATTGTTATGAGAAGTACCAGCTATCCCAGCCCAAACAATACCAGGAATGACTTGACAATTTAGATGTGTAAACCAAGCTGCAGTGCTGAGGGAATATTCCCTGGCATTAAATGGGGCCATTTTATTTACTTATACAGATATAGCCTCAGTTTGCTATGAGGAAAAAAGCATCAACTGCAGGATAATAAAATGAGGAGCAAAAGATGACTTTCTAATCTCTTTTGCTCTCTCTTTCAACTAAAACACCAATGACATTCAGTTGTAGAAAGCCACTTAAATGCAGAAAAAATGGCATAGAAAAAAGATTACATTCCATATACTGTAGTGAGCAATAAATGTATGCAAATGACATGCAGTAGGATGAGAGACAATGAAAGCATTGTGCTGTACCAAGCAGTCAAACACACAGAAATGATGCAGAGAAGGACGTGAAGAGCTTGAAGCAAATCTCTACAATCCTCTGAAATGTTTGTGTTTTCAGACTAAACATATCTTAACACATTGACAATTCTTTAGATTTTCTGCTGAATTTAAGTTAAACTTATCAAAAGCTACATAAGCTCAAGCTTTACATTATCTCATTTTCCTTGTATAGGAATCAAGAAGGTTGCTAATTTTCTGAACATGTGCTGAAAACCCAGTGTCAATTCCTTCGTTTAGAGTTATAAGACACGTTAAAATAATGTTAGCTGCCAAAAAATCAGAAAGGAACAAGTAGCAGCCTCATATTGTGGACTAGTAAACTACTTGTTACAGATGTGAGATTATTTTTGACTTTGAAATCCTAACTAGCTCCACTAACTCTTTTCATTCATTGGAATTTAAAAGAAAGCGCTGGAACATGAGAAAAACTCACTGCTTCAATCAAATTCATATCAACTATCTTCTCATTCTAGATCTTTAACATTTTTTTTTTCTATTTTAAAGCAGCTATAAGAAATGTGCTTCATTCTAACCAAAATCAAAAAGGAAAAGCACAAAAACAAAAGTAGGTTTCACATCTTGTTTAGCTAATAAACAGGTCAGTGACACTTGTACATTTCAAAACAGAACTTTTGTTCTATTAGGAAACAGGTTACAACATGCAGAATAAATAAATAAATAAAAATTTACATATATACACATATATATTAGTCATTCCTGAACTACTCTGGCCCTTACTTTCAGTCCTTAGGAAACAGTACGCAACTAAGAGCATCAAAATAAAATTGGAAAAGGGAATGGCCTTAAAGTAGTGTCACTTACCAGAGCAGCATGATGACTTCATGCATGAGAAGCATGATGCAGGGTAACTTGAGTTACCCACCATCAGCAGTAATATTGCCTATGTACAAGAAGGTCCTGGAGATGATGTTTGAGATGGAGTGCAGAAGTTCAGAACTCAGGTATGTGGGTAACAACACCAACAGCTAAAGGAACAGTTTTCTATTCTGCAGATGGAATTTGTAGATGCACCTCTCCTGTCCAGGAGGGATACATGCTTCCAGGGCATGAAATAAGGAAGCTCTTTTGATCATACTTACAATAGCTCAAGTTACATTTATTGGTCATGTGGCAAAATTATTACTGTGGTCTTTACTGTGAGGGTCATAGACAGCTCTGCTACAGATTGCTTCAAAATTACAGCTCTAAGAGACTTTTGGCTTTTAAAATCCATCAGGAAACCTCATTCTTCCTCAATGAGGATAACAAAAAGTATTACCCATGAAGCTTTCAACGTTGCTGTTCTAGCCTGAAAGAGTTTTATCTATTCATAAGTCTATGAGCAGTTACTCAAATCCACTTTCTGCTGTCATAACAGAACAGACTCAGCAAAATTTAACACAAGATAAGACGTGTCTCCTTGTGTTCTGTTCTCTGCTTCAAAGCAATTGGTTTTCCTGAATGTCACTTGAGAGATCTTTTACTAAAATCAACAGATCTGGGCAGAACTTGCAAAATTTTGGTAGCTTAAGTTTTCTGAGACCATAAAGCAAAAGACATAAAGCCATCTTGCACCAGCAATTTGAGCTCCTCTTCTTTTTAAGTCATATTCCAAATGAAAAATGAAACAGAATCCTAGAGAAGTGGACAGTTCTTTTTCGAAACTACATACGAAGTACAAATATAACCTCCCTGAAAGTATGCCTACTTTAAAATGGATAAATAATCCCTTGGAACTTTTTTTTCCTGCTTCTCCAATGCTGAATAGAAAAACCTTTCCTTACTCACTGATGTCAAGCTACTCACCTCTATCTATATAATAAAACTTTTTAAAAAATCTATAAACATAAAGAAAATTAGTTAGGCCAAGTTAATTCTGCATTGGATCCTCACAGTTCCTTAGATTAATTTTTCAGACCTGATGTTTTAGATGTAGGTCTGTCACGTGGGATGAGGCACATACTCTTTAGAGACTGACTGTTTTCTTCATAAGAAAATCTGCCAACAGGATAGTAAGGGCACACAGACCGATGGTACAATCCATCTATACACTCTTAAAGATGTATGTGTGTGCGGGAGAGGGATGTCTGATAATTCAGAATGGAAAACACTTGTAGCAGAGCAGAAGCTGAGATCTATCTTAAAGTTAATAGATGTAACCTGAAAGCAAGTCAATCCTTACAGGCACCAAAAATATCCTGGAAAACATTCATTGCCATTCAGCATCTTGGGAATATAACCTGTCCAGCAAGGATTGATTCAAAAGGACCATTCCAAAACTTATTAATCAATTATTTCATGTGACATATTGTGATATATTCTGGTAAGACATACTTCAAAATATATTTGCCAATCTAAGATACAGAATACCACCTCCCCTTCTTCAGTCAAGAATGTCCTAACATTGTAACACTGAAGTTATGAAGAGTGAGAAGTTATCCATAGTAGCATGAATATCTGGGGGTACAGAACCCTACACTGACACTCAGCGTTTTGATTTTGATGTGCTGAGGCTACTGCAAATGTTTCTAGACTGAATTAATTTTATTAATGTTGACTCTTTCTTACACAATTTAGGAGCATTGCCAACAAAATCTACTTCATCAGAAAAGCCACAACTGAACAGGGATGTTAATTTTGCTTCTCAAATATGAGCTTTTGAGGGCAGACTTTTTGTTGATTAAAACCCAAAATGAATTGGGAGTCAACATGCAGGTGCTCAGATCTGGCCAAAAGGATGATTCATTCAGTTTGTGTTCAAGGCCAAACACACATCTGAGGCATATCATCTTACTTAACAGAAAAGTTCACTACTAGTGAAGACAAATAAACAAAGCAAGCACAAATCTATAAAAAAGGGACAAGTTTTGGTGGTTTGGTTTTTTTTTTTGCTACAGTATAAAGGAACTACTGCTGTTCATACCAAACACTTTAATAAACAGGGATACAGGACACACATTACTTCGGTTCTTCAGGCTTTAGCTACTTACACATTCAAGTCCAATCTCATGGCTGCAGCACGTCAGGAACGTGGCACACTTTCAGAAATAAACAAAATGGTCATGTTGAACTTGGTTGCAGCTGCCGCATTAAATGTATCTCACTATTCAATGCCAGCACAGTCTTGCCCAACAAAATCTTTCATAAGCCAGCTGCCCATTAAAATGAAACAAAACCCCAACCCATAAAATAACCCCCCCAAACCTGGCCCAGGCTCCTACTAAAAGTCTTTCATCATGCTTCCATCCAGTGACTACAGAACTCACAGACCAATATGATTTTGGAGACTTAGTTGAAGTTCAAACTAATTTTTCAGTAATTTCAGTTCCCAAAAGACCAGTCTAACTGAAGTTCTGCACACAACGTTACTAAGATTGGAGAAAAAACATCAGGTTAAAACCTAATCTTGGATCAATCTGCTATCTTGGAAGCAGCATGAATATCACCTCCTATTCTGTGTCCTGCCATGCTGTTGAAATACTTGCAGGTAAACAAAGGAACCTATGGTCAAAGCACAAAGAGTAAGAAATGGTCCTCAGATTAAAGCTAGAAAAAAAAAAAATTACCACTACTTTATGAATATGGAGGAAAGACCGTGATGTGATAACACAGAGGAATTTAAACTGTGAATGTTCATCTGCAAGTAAGAAAGAACAATCAACAACTATACATAGCGTATCTATGTAACCGATTTTTAAACTACATCTCCATTACTAAAGGTTAATTAAAAAAAAAAATTCATCCTTCTAAATGACCTTATGCTGTCAAGTTACTTCAGGAAGTCTGCAGGTCACCAGTACAGTGTTTTTGTTTTCACTTGAAAGAGACATAAAAATCACAAGGTTTATAGAAGCAACGCAGATTGTGGATGTGCAGGTTCCCTGCAACACGCACACAACTGGCAACCCAAAGAACCTGTTACTCTTTATTCTTCTAAGTTGCTGAACGCACTTACAGATCCTTTCAGTATTATTTAGCAAATTATTCTGCTTGCGTATTGTAAAGCATGTACTCTGCGTATCTGGTAAGCAACAGTTAGTGCCTATTAGGGAACTAGAATGAGTGCATGTGAACACTGACAGATTGAACAGTCAGAAAAGGTCTCGTTTTATTGTTTGTGAAACAGTTTATTGATTTCCCTCAACTCGCTACCAATATTCAGCTTAATCCATCCTTGTGTTTAGGCTTCATATGTGATATGTATCTGCATTATAGTTGCATACAATTGTACATGACTACATAATTATTTCTATCAACTCAATGCCTCAGTTATTTAAAAAATTTTGTCTCCCCAAAATACAGTATTTTTAACGTTATGCCCGGTAAATTGAAAATCCACTTGATTTGTTTTTGTCTTCCAATAAAGCCTGCTTTGACATTTGCAATTATTCATGATAATGCCCAGAGAAATTTTCTGTAATGAAATCTTGGTATGGCCCGAAGGAATGACCTTATTTGATCACAAACTGAAGACAGCAGCTGTGTTGCTGGCAGAAGATACATAGCATGCACTCATGGTGGTTTCCCTCCCTCCATCATAATCCATTATATACTGATCCAATTATTGCACAAAAAGCCTTTTTCTTATAGCACACTCTCCTTTTCACTTCTGCCTCAGTCTGGGCTTGAGAAAAAAAACGTTGTGGATGGAATGCTTACTGCTTTTCAAATATTTCATGTGAAAATGTCATTTACACCCACAGCCACTGCCTCCTTTTCTTTCTTCCTCCTTTTACACCACAATGTGGGGGGATGGGGAGCAGAAAGACAGAACATATTTGAGGATTTTTTCAATATATTTCAATTAGAGCTGTATTATTTTTAGAGTTAAGCATATATGCCAAATAACAGGTTTTGAATATCTTGTAAATTCACATGACAATTAAAAACTTTGATCTCGCAGACAATGTACAGAGGCATGGATGGAAGTGTCACAAACCCAGCTTAGAAAGGAAACGTCTCTCAGTTAAAGTTCTGAAGAAGTGTGACTATGTATTTAAAAAACCAAAACAAACCAGCAAGTATAGTGACTTAGTTTGATGAAGGGTAAGAAAATATGTTGCAATGTTTTGCTTCAAAACACAACTTATGTAACTTTTCTAAACTTTTTCCATTAACGTGTAAAACAAAAACTCCAAAAACAAAACAGAAAACCCCAAACAAACTAGTGCCATATTTAAGATTTCACATATTAAAACAAATATCTGTTTCTTTTTTTTCTATTTGCTTTTCAGTTACACTTTCACAAGGAGGTAAGAAAAGGTAAGAAAATCATCTGTCAGTCTGCCTCTTTCCTAGCTGGAAGTAGTATAAATCCCAACTACACTGGGAAGTCAAGTGTGATGAAAAGCAATTATGACACTTGAAAACAAACAGGAAATGGAAACAATCTATTTACAAGGGTCATGCACATTTATTCACGTGAGCCATCACTAACCCCCATTTCTGTCTTCAGAATACAGAATAAAATCCAATCATAACATCATTTTGGTTGGAAGAGACCTTTAAGATTATCAAGTCCAACTGAGTACTGGCTCACATGCACAGTATCTGTCTGCAGAGTCTGTAATCACAGTAACAGGTACCCCACAGACGTCAACTATTTCCTTTGGCACGCAATTAACAACAGCAACTGCAGGACTGCTGGGGTGGAATAGAATCCCAAATGCATAATGTGACTGACACAAACAAAGCTGGTGAGGGTGTTTTGCTTTCAAATATAGACATTGTATTTCCTGTTGCTTCTTGGTAAGTGTTAAAGATGGAAGTAAAAGGCTTAACTAAGCACATTAGCAACAGTAGCATAGAAACAAGGTGCAAAGGAACCTTGAAGTCCCTTTCCAGGTTTTTAAAGGTTAGGACCGTCTAGGACACAGCCAAACAACTGTGAATAGCTATTAACCATACTTTTTGCTTGCTCAAAAGGAACTGGTAAGCATGATGAGCGTGTGTTTCTGAAGAGCACCAGCATCTCCGTACCAAGTAATCAAGCCAGCAGTGATGAGAACAAAGAGCTGGGTGACCTGTTCCCTCAGCACAAACACACAACGGGTAGTAGCACTGAATCAGCAAAGTACCTTCACTCTTCCCAATTACTATATTTATGAAAGAAGATAATTAGCTAGTGTGTTTGAATGGAAAGGAACTCCTCCTAGCATGCACTTGCAATGGTCAACCAGGCAAGGAGAAACTATGTCACTTCTTAAGTATATTTTAGAAATAAACAACCTTTACTTTAACGCACTGTCTTGCTTTTGAACAGTCTTGTAGAATCCTCTATGGTTCAAATGCACAGTGGGAGTGCACCAAAAGAAGAATCACAGTTATTCCTTCACGTATATTAGTAAACCAGGGCCAAAGAATGGGGGTGGGGTGTGTGTGAGGTGAGGAGGTCAAGAAATTAGGAGCAGATACTGACATTCGCAATAAGACTCGTTTTCGTACCCTTACTGCTTTCTCACTGTAAAACCATCCTGATTTGTTAATACTTCCAACTTGGGACATATCACAGTGCAACCTCCACACACAGGGAAACCCATACAAAATCCTGAAACCAAGTTTATGGGGTTTTGCTTTGGTTTTTTTGGGTTTTTTTCTGAGGGGCTTAGCTTTTTCATTTGTTTGGTTTTTGATGGGCAGCCACTTCTCATCAAAAAGACAATGTAATCTTTCAGGGTAAAAGCTGCAAGAATATATAATCACCCAGATGTTTATAATAACCTCTGTGTGCCCTCATATTGCTTAGATTTCCCCCCAAAAAAGATCTTTTTGTTTGGTCCTGGCCTGTTTGACTTCTTTTATGAACTTCTTACGCATCTTAGAAGATTCAATGAGGGTGTGTTACTGAAAATGATAATATTCAGAGAGATACTGAAGGAATATTCATACCTGTATAAACCAAATACACTCATACCTGTATAAACCCAATACATTATGCCAGACCAAAATAAAATCCTTTTCAAAGTCAAGCCCAGAAATATGAAATTCCTTGACCAATATAAACACAATGTACTTAATTCTTCTGAAAGTCTGAGGTAACAATTCTAAGGTCTAAATTATGAGTTCCCTTATAAACATTATCATCCCCATTTAACTGATGCACAGAGGCACAAAAACTAAGCTTGAGATCTACAAAAAGCATTTCAAGAAAACCCAGTCAGAGATTTGGATCCCACTGAAATCAGTGCGAGTTGGGCACTTAAACCTTTTTCTGGATTTCACTATCTCTGCCATTCAAAGCCTATTAGTCATGGAATGTACTCCCCTTATCAAAAGGAACAGATTGCTATACATCAGCTATCTATGGCAACCACTGTGTGTAAATACCTGCTTGTGCATCCTGTGGGTCAGTCTGCCCACTGCAGTTACTGTGCACGCACAATAACCGGATGGGTAGGATGGCTGGAGGGAAGCTGAGATCTGAAGCTGTAACAACCAGCTACAAGAACACTTAATGCTTGCATGTGAAAGGATACTCTTGTGCAAAATACCCTTAAGATTCTGTTTAGCTGTGCTTGCATTAAATCAAGCCGAAATATTTTTGTCAGTAGGATTTAAATGGGTATTTACTTAAGTTTTGCAACTGTTCTAAGCATTTTTCTTTGCTTGGTGGAGCTAAAACAGACTTGAGGAAAAATTCATTAAGACCTATTTTAAGTTTTACAAAGTAAAAGACTGAAACAAACTGTTCTGTGTCTGACAAAAACTTAAGTAAGTTTAAATTTGGATGTTTTAGTGGGACAAATATAAAGAGAGCACCTACATATTAACTGTCATATTCAATCAACCTGAATCTACCTACAAGAACAAATATTATAACCCTATCATTACAATATTGTTATCACACGGTATTTTTACTGCAAAATAGAAATACATCATAAATCTCTATTAAAAGATAATTCCATAGTTATAAAATGGCCAAAGAGTGATGGATTCCCAACATTGTCTTTGGAAAACAATCCTGAACTACACATGTCTTCCTGAAGACATCTGGGGAGGAAGGGGGTGGGGAAAAAGGAAGCAACAGTTCCTTTTACACAAAGCGACCACTTTAGTAAAGAAAGTTTTGTATAATACCAAATTCATATCCCACAAAAACTTCTTAATGCAAGAATGCAGGAAGACATGGTGACACTACTTCATTGTGTGTAAGCAGTAAAGGCAAGGTGCAGACACTGCATTTTCCCTCTGCAAGGCTAAACTACTTCTGCAGCAACATGGTACAGAGAAAAATCAACAGTGTGTCTCAAAAACGCCAGGAAAAAGAACATCACCAGAAGTATTACAGTTTCTTGTGGGATTTTTGTTTGTTTGGGTTTTTTTTTTTTCCTGTTTGTTGTCTGCTGTTGTTTTTTTAAGGCTATAACTACATCTTGACAGCGATAGTTTGGAAAACCATCTCCTCATTTATAATCATGGAAAACTCATGTAACAAAATGGCAGAGTCAGGATCAGAAAAAACACACATGAACTTTTTCTCTTGAATGTCTATAACCTTTCAGAATTTCCTTTTCCTCATTTCGTATTTTGCTCATCAAATGTTCTGTCTCTTTCATGACTTCATATTTATTTGTTACCTGTTCTTTCTCTGGTCCCACATAATTTTTTAATAATCAGTTTCTTTTTCTTTGCCATGTAGCCCTAGTCCTTGGTAGCTCTCTGTACTTAGAAGGATTTAGCACATATGTTTTCTTGCCTTCTTCCTCAATTTGCTGTTAGCTCTGTTTGATTTAAGCCAGTGACTCTTCCCTCAGGGTATTTTTTGATTTCTCTATTCTGTTTGTGCACCAACAAATCCACTTGGGAAAAAAATTAAAATATTTTCTTCAAAAAAACCAGAAGACTTCCCTTTGAAAATAATTGCACATCTCTGAAGGCAGATGAAAACCTCAATTCAGTATCAATACAAAGTATTCAACTGTCAATGAGAAAATAAAGGCAACATGCCCAAGGATAAGGATCTCAAACTCACTTTCTAAAAGCCAGAGGTCACATTGTAGAAGCTGGCATTCAGCTAGTTTGGAAAATAAACATAATACATGCACAGCTGAACTATTTCAAAAAATCTCACATTTTGTAAAGAATTAATGTAATATCTAAAGAAAGACTAAGAATTCATTACTATTAGTCTTCTTAATTAATCTTATAAATTACTGAGTCATCATTAGAAATGCTGTATAGCTTCATATTTCACCACAGTTAAGAGAGAAATAAAGAAAATAGAACTCTGGCTCATATCTGGTTCCTCAAATGTTTTAAATGAGAGAATATTCTTGAGTAACAGTCAAAGACTATCCACTTGTACCTGAAACCATCTTCCAATATCAACCACTATCCATATGGTTATCTCTGCTAAGAAGCCTATTTCCCACATATCAACAGTTATGGGTTTTTCTTTCAGTAGTCAAAAACTAACTTTGTTTTTAAGTTAGCAAACTTTCCTCTTTTCAGAGATATGGGGAGGTTTATATTATTTATGTAATGACAATCAAGTAAGCCCATATATATTATGAAGTGAGAACCATTTTTTAAATTCAGCCCTATAAAAATAAGTAGACGATAACACTTCTTAAAAATAATTTCTATTTTTAACTCTGTTTGTTCCAGCTTTTTGAAGGTAAAATCACTTCCAGTTTCAGTGATGTTAAAAACAAACAGAGTAAAGACATATAATTTATCACACAGTTTTTTGCAAATTCCACTAAATTGGTTCAGTTCACTGTATTGCAAGTTTTGCTCTCTGTGAATCAAAGTGAAAAAATACCTTCTTTGTGGTTTTGGTTTTTTTAAATTAAAAATGGCAATAAAAGAAATATTAACATAAATGTATTAGGGATAAACAAAAAAGGTGGGCAACATGTATTGCCATTTTGGCAAATAAAAACAGAATACAGGAAGCAGAGACAGCACAATTTTTATAAACAGAACAATAAATCCAAACTTCTCATCCACACATTTGAAAGTACTTACATATGTGACTTCAGCTTGTCACAAGTATCTGTGAAGTATATAATCAAATATATAGGGAATAAAATGCATTGTGTGTAGTCATCTCTAGAATGCAAGGGACCAGAACCTGAAGCAAACAATGTTAACCTCTGGAAGAAACTGCAAGAAGTACTCAGAGAAGCAGATTTGTATCTTTAAAATCATATTTTTACCTACAAACTATGATTTGCAGCTCTTCCACTATTGTTTTATTGTCACAGAATCCTTAACAACTGAGGAAACTGTTAGAACTTCATTTTTATATGTCCATCCAGAGGACCACCAAACAACAACAACCAAACAAACAAAAAACACCCAAACCAAGCACACACAGAAAACCAAACAAAAAAGACATTTTACTAAAAGACAGCATTCTACAAAAATGAACCTAAAGGCAGATTCTTTAATCAACTTTTCATCCTAAACCAATACACCAGTCAGATATGATAACAGTTGGCAGGACATCATCAAGGGAAAACTAATCCAAGGTCATTTCCTTGAAAGAAAGCTTTTATTGGATGACAGTGTTACCAAACCTATTTTGGCTGCTGATAGCATCATTGCTGTAAGGAAGCTTAGAAACTTGAAGCTCAGCACTGAAGTTATGATTGAAAACATGGAATTAGTACAATAAACTTCATTCAGACAGTGTAAGGGGTCAGATAAATGCACAAAAGCATGAGATTGCAATATTCCAGAAGTCCTCTTCCCAAGGACATCTAAAATATGCTTTACTGGTTCAACAGTCACCAAGACAGTCACCAAAAAACTCACTCCTGACTCCAGGCCTTTCAAGGCACCAGTCCACCTTGAAACTTTTCTTAACCCATGAAAGAGACCTAAGGATCAGTAATCCAATGGTTAAATGAAACAGCACTGGATGCCCTTTCAGCCAGCATCAGGCACCAGTAAGGAAACTATGTCCCATCACTTAATTTTCTATAGCCAGAGAGTTCACATTTCCCCCCTCAGTGTTTTTATTGGATAAAACTGTATTGTATGATAACACAAGGCTCTCCACAGTCTCTGAAATACCTACTTTGGGCCAGCAAGGAAGCTGTAATGTTTATATTGCATTTTACATCCTTTTTCAATTGCACTTGTATTTAATAACAACACGAACAAAAATTTACACTTTGTAGCCAATATTTATATTTTCCATTTGACAGTTCTGATAATTTTTCATACGGAGCAGAGATAAAACAGACTTGGCAGACTGTATTTATGAACATTTCATCTGCTTAACTATTTCGGTTAGAAAGCCAACTGTACTGTCAACAGTTCTAAGAAGCATGTTTCTAAGTGTAATATGAGAGAAACTCACAAAGAACACAGAATCAAAGTAAGCAAGACAACACGCAGGGTGAGAGGAGAACCCAAACCATTCAACATTTAAAGATTTGTTATTTGTAATACCTAAAATGGAAGTTTATCTAGTGCCAAGTACTTTAGAAAGACAACTTTCTTTTTTAAGCACTAAATATACTTCCCGTGTTCCCAAAACCTCTTCCACAGTAGTGCACCAAGAAGGAAATGGAGCACAGACAAGAATTTCACCTACAGTCCTGCTAATTGCCAAATCTGATAGATTTTCAAATATCGACTCCTAAAAGTAAAACAGTCTTGCTCTCATCACTACCAGAAATACAAATTTCACAGGACTTGCTCAGTCTTGGGCAATAATTTCTGTGAAAACAACACAATTACACAGGTTGAAATTGCAGGAATGATTGTACTGACAACAAACAAAAAAGGAATGATACAATTCTGAAGACAAAAGAGAAGTAAAAGTTTATTTCAATGCCAGCATATGTGATCATAAGCATGAATAGTGAAATCTTAGGATATTTTGCTATGCATTATATTTACTTGCAATAGACTCAATAATCCCTTTTTTGTTATTAAAAAAAATTGTAATCATATCATATTTTAATAATCCTTCAACCATCTTTCTTAACCATCAAACCTTGGATCTTCAAGCTAGGAGGAGTCTCCACTAGTTGTAAGAGATTTCTGATGCTTTACCAAGGAAAATTGCTCAGAACAATATAGTATAAGTATAATTTACTAGCATTACAGGTGTGATTACTTCGCTGATGATCCACTCAGTAGAATCACCTCACTACTCTTCATTTCAGAGCATTCTCCCTCTAAAACCTAATTCTGCCCCTCAAAGAAAATTCTCATTGCTAAGATAGAGTCCTCACATCTTCACTACTAATGATCACTACCAAAGTTAACACAGCTACTGAAAGCATGCATTAGTTGACAAACAAGGGTATGGCAGTCTTGCCACACCTACTTAAGACAAAAGGACTGAGTAACTGTGGTATTACAAACAAAATAAGAAAAAGATGGGGGCAGAAAAGAAAATGAAATTTCGTGTAGCCTACGTCTCAATCTCTTCCTGTAGACATGATTATAAAGGACAAAACAGCACAGGAACACAGACACAAGGAACAGCATCACTTACCATTTCCTGAGATGCATACTTTGGATCTTCAGGATCAACTGACCAGTAGCAGTAGTCAAAGCTGAAGGCCACAGTCTTTTCTCTCGAGTCCCAGGTGCCATCAAACCTACTGTCAACCTGACAACAGAAGGAAGAAGACAGAAAAATCAATTATCTTTGAAGCTGTCAAAAAAATTAACGCATTCTTTAGCTAACAGGAAGTTATTCTATGCTCTGTATTGTGGAAAAGGAATGGCAATTAGTTTATCCTCTTCATTCAATTTTCTTTGATACTCAGAGTGAGGTGGAAACATCCATGACAGACCTACTGAAGCCTTTTTGCTGAAGAAGTTAATTTACTACAGCTAAGGTTTTCCAGGCTGTACACAATAAATGTAATTTAGTTATTCTTCACAACATCTACATACTGGCAGGAAAGTTCTCTAACATTTTTGATACTTTGCTGTCATTCTCCTGTTTTACCCTATAATAGAAATGAGACCCCAAGTGAGAAAACAACAAATTTTCTCACTGCATAGTTGAAAATGCAGGTCTCTTCCCCCATTTCCCCTTTGCTTTGTCATGGTTTCAAGGTAATGATTCTGTCACTAGGAGTGCACACTGCAATCCAAACCTTTATGGGTTAGTCATGATGACAGTGAAGCCTTTCAAGGACAATAGCCAGAAACGGTGACTGAAATTAAGGGAATCATACAAGTCTTTCCTTATAATCTTGCTCAAGTGATTTGTAATAAAACAGATAAGCTTATGAACAAGGAATTTATTAACGACAATTTATGAACACCACATCGTTGTTCTACTCAAGTAAGGGGAGTAATGTCAAAACATTACACATAATTAACAGCATCCACATGTAATTTTGACCTATGCAGTAACTTTATTTAACCTTAACATTTTCAACATACGTAGAAAGAAAAAAAAAAAAAAAAAAAAAAGAGACTTGTTATAATTTGGTATCTAAACAAACTGCTTCCCTAATGGCCCCGAAAACTGGAGGTGATAGTGCTGTCTGTCAGATTTGTGGTTAAGGGACGCTGTAAGCACTGAACTCTGCTACCAGCTGTGCAGTTTACAGCAAAAATTAATTTACAGGCCCATCCGACAGGTCTGTGGTTTGGCTTTGTTTCTGTTTGTCGTTTTTGGTTGTTTGTTTTTTTAAAAACATGAAAGAGCAAAGCAAAAGAGGACAAATAATTTTAAATTACCTTTGAAGTAAAGAGGTTTCAAGGATTTTAAACCTTGCATGATTCTGAAGTTGTCACATTGAATTAAGTGCAACCTAGGTTTCCTTTAGTCAGATTTAACATCTTAACGAGCCTACTGATCATCTTCCATAACATTTTCAGCATGTCACAATTCAGAGATTTTGAAGCAATTACTTTTTATTTCATAGGTTTTTCTCTGCAGCAATAAGCAGAAGATAGCTTGGAGCACTGTCTTCCTATTACAACATGTTAAAAATAAATACATAAATAAAAATACCTGAACCACCTGAGGAAAAGCAGCCCCTGATCACAACAGTGATCACCCTTCTGCTGAGAAGGGAGTTGTCCCGAATTACAAAGCACACCTACCCCAGATACAACAACATGAACATAACTTGGGTACCTCAAATGCTGTCTGAATTTAGTTCATGCATAAAGCAAACTTACCCCCTCTATAAATACTCACCACATTGTGAAACCTCTGGAGAGAAAACTTCCACAAACCGGCCCTTGTATCTCCAAATAACCCTTGTTGGCCTGCTACAAGCAGCCCACCCTGCTGCTGTGGTTTCTCCGGGACCCCAAGGCAGCCCACAGCAACATTTTAAACAAAAACAACAAAAAAAACCACCTGGGTCTAACAAGGCTCAGCTGGACCCAATTAGGCAGCTGCATGACTGCATGGCCTCAACCTGCTGAGGGAGGCTCCTCTGGTGGGGTGGGCAGTCGCTGAGGCCCAAATCCCCACTGCCCTGCCACAGGGACCGAAGCCTTCCTGGGGACAATCACCAGGAACAGGGAGGGTCACATCCAGAGGAGAACTGTCTCTCTTAGAGCTTTGTCACACGTATAAGGAGTTGGGGAAAATTATTTCAGAAATCAGCGAGACTCTCAGACTCTGCAAACAAAGCCTTTGAAAAAGAAATATACAGGAAAGTAAGCAACACTTTACATCCCTGAGACCTCTCTCTCATGCAGCTTCCCCTCCCCCTTTCTTTAAAAAGAAGCACCTGTAGTGAGTAAAAATAATCAGAATGGAAAAAAAGATAAACAGTTCAAATCCTTTCATTCAATTTTTGCCAAGGTTTCTCTTAAAAACCTAACGTATTATTTCTCTTGAACCATCAATCTAGAATAACTGTGCTGCTTGCAGATATAATGAAAAAGAAGACATGAAATACAAAAGGCATCCATCTTCTAGGATCCCCACAGTAATCTCACGGCTCATTTATTTGCCTTTTGAGCAGAAACATGTTTGACAACACAAAATTGCTTTGCTCCCATTCTATTAATTCAGTGAAGGACCGTGGAAGCTTTAAGTAGTTCAGGAGTCTAAACCAAAGGGCTGGTTCCCAAGCACACTGGCTCCAAAGCTCTCAGGGAGGACGACAGCTACATTCAGTTTATTCTTATAGCTCTTGGGCTTTTACCAAGGTCTGATGTGTAGCTGAACACATTGTGCTCCATTTTATGCAAGTCACTTGCACTCTGAGTGCAAACATGAGAGGAAGAGAGACACAGGGAAAGAAATTATCCAGATGTTAGTAAGATAAGCACAAAATCCTGAACAATTTGCTAACAGCTTTGAATGATGGCATGCAGCCAGACTGCAGAAGCTTTGACAAATATAAAATAGAGAAAACAAAACTACAAGCTGCATCCCCTGTCAAATAAAAAAGCAACCCCCAAAGCAACCCCAAACCAAAACAATCCTCTCCCATGCTTTTGCTGCAGTTATTCTAGAGCTGTGCCAGTTTAAACTTTTCCCTTAATATTTCTATTAGAATGGTCCAGTAGTCAAGCAAGCATAGAAAAGCATTAGGATATCAAGATCCTTATATGAGAAAGAGAACATGACAAAAAGCATACCTTTATATTTCTGACTTTTGCCACTTTGTCATCAACTTCTACTATCACTCTTCCACCTTCTGCACTCTCTCTGGAAGCAGAAAACATTAAAAAAATCCATTTAAAATATGAAGACACAGAAAGGTGCATATCAAATTCATAAATTCCAGAAATTTAGGTTTACTTCAACAAACTGCAAAACATAAGCAAAAGTATATGGTTTATAGCTCTAAGACACCCTGTGACATGAAGTAGCTTTTGCAGATCTGCAGCCAGGTATTAATAGTGAAAAGGGTAAAAAAACCCAACGGGACTGTGGTGATTATTTAAGACAATGACTATGAAACTGTCTACTTTGTTAGGATTTTTATTTCTAATTAAGAGTTGGTTTAAATTACATTTACAAGGAAGTAGAGTGGAGCGCTGGTAGACTGCCTATGCTTTGTGGAGTACAGATTCACATCACAGACTTGTGAACCACAAGTGTCATCAGGTCACACTGATTGATTTTTACCACATAAACCAAAGTGTTTGTTGTAGTCCTCAAAAAAAGTATTCTTTCGAAAACAAAATTGTCAAATGTAAATGGACAAGATTGCTCCCCAAGTGCAAAGAATCGTATATCCTGTCTAAAATTGCCACTGAATGCAGTTATGACTGGCTAGCACAGCCAACTTCCACTTCAAAAATGAGTCATATTAGAAAAGAATGAAAAAAGGATGTGGCCAAATGGAAAAAAAAAAAAAAAAAAAGCCAAACAACAAACAACAAAGAAAAAACCAGAAAACAACAAACCCTTATTTCTGGGCCAAGAGCATTGAAGTTAAGGATGTTCTTATTTATAGGTGTGTTGATTCACACCCCTCACAATAATTATCATGGATTTTTTTATACATAGCAAGATAGAAATCAGGAAGAAGAGGTCTGTGGCCTACTTCTCTGACAGCAGAAAAAGATTTTTTTCCTGTCCTTTATATTTCTCCTATATTTTACTTCCTGCTCCAATACTGACAAATCTTGTAAGCCACAGCTTTACCAGAAAGTTTTATTTTGATGAAGCCTAATGCATTTATAAAGCTGGAAAAAAATCAGTTTAGAAATAAAATCAATTTTGTCCTTAATGCAATTTTGTCAATTTAAAATTAAGCTGAAGGCACACAGACTGTCACTTGAGATTAGCTGTATATATATCCCCTGATCATCATCTTGATCAGTATCATTAGGTCAGTTAAAAATTAGATATGATAAAACAATAATTAGAAAATTCACACCCAGTTGACCAGCATTCATTCATGGCCCTAGATCTGCCTTTTAACAGATTTCCTTACCTGTGTACAAAAGTATTTACTCAATGGGACAATTACACTCTCCTTTTACTGGCAGCTTTAATTTACAGGCAGTACAATATACCCTGCCTCTGGGGTTTCTCCTTTGTTGTTTTCAGCTTTTACCCCACTTTCTGTACCAAAACCACACCCTATGACACTTAAGACTTCCACAGAAACAGTAACTGTAGCATTTGAGATTTACAAGCATAAAGAAGTTTTAAATGCATTTCTAAGCACAGGCTCTCCCCATTTTGCAGACAGAAATAATGCTTCACCTTGAAGTCTCTATGCTTCACATCACCAATTTTTCGAGCATCTGCCTTGATACAGGCTGAACTTAGAAATATGTAGTACAGAAAGTAGTGTGGCACTTGACAGAGAAAATACAAGCACAGCTTCCAGAGGTTTTAGTTAAGCTCTGAGTGTTTGTTCAGCAGTTCAATACAGAGTTGCCAGAGCCCTGAGTTAGACCCCAGAAGAAAGAGCAACACTCACAGGAGAGAGAATTTGCACTATGAACAGCTGGGTTCCAAGTGTTGTATTAGGTACAGCTGAGTGCTGATCTGAGGCCTCATAAGGCTCCCTAAAGCACAAATAAAAAAGGAGAAGTGCCTAAAGATATAGGTTGTATCCAAGGGAGAAATTTGCAACTGAGGGATTTCATCTGTATGTGTGCAACTTTGTAGATGTTTTAGAAAGCAGGTGTTTTCCAACACATATAAGTTTGGGGACTTGCATATCCACATACAAAACTCTGCCAGGTGAGCTGATGGACAAAGCTTACAGTTACCCCGTACAGCAGACTAGATCCTAAACTAAAATAAATATAAAACCACTAAAATGCAAAAAAAACCCCCCACAAAATAAAATTACCACAGGCTAACAAGGACTTCTCACTATGAAGACAAAAAGCTCCATGCAGAAGTCAAGTAGCTGTGTTCAAGTCTTACATGACCAGAAACCACCAGCAAACAGTGATACAGCTAAAGTCTCCCCTTGCTCTGGGCACAGATTCACAGAATCCAGACTTTTATTTTATTCAGGCTGTTGTTGCAAGAGGCAATTTCTTTTTGCTGCTCCAGCCTCCCACATGTGTTCCCACTTTTTTTCCATCTGATCCAACAATTACATACCCGTCCAATGGCTCAGATCAGCTGGAATCAGAAAACAAGCACACCAAAATAAATAATCAAGGTGCCACAGGACCAGACAGACCTTCCAGAGCACTGCGCACAGTGGTCACACAGTTGCTAAGCCAAAGCCAGAGAAGGGGGGGAACACACAGTGGTGGGAATGAAGACCCCTCCCTTCTGCAACGGCTTACAGCCAGAGAGCACCGAGCATAAACAAATCTGGACCAGCAGCCATCTCCAGTTCTGCAAACTGTAACCTCAACCTTCCTGTAAACATGTGTTTATATCACTCTTCATTTGGGTACAAACCAGAGAACTTTGAGAAAGAAAGCACAGTTTAATATCTAAAGCCCAGGAGGCAAAGCAGACTCACAGCTGTTCTAGATGTTCTGACCTTAAGTCCAGATTGCAAACACTGCAAAAGCTTTCTCAGCAAAACCTGTGTTTGCCTGTGCAGTCTTATGTGCAACATAGTTTGAATTTGACTGCTAAAATAATCCTTCATCCCTAGGAATGGGTGCTCTGCTCCACAGGTATGAAAGCTGTGTTTCTTGTGCCAATAAAATCAACTGCAAAGTACACTTCTCCAGTAATGTATTTGACTTGTGCTTCTCAGAAGTCACAGAGATCCTAACATTCAGATTCCCCATCCTCCCTCCTTCCCCACTTCTTGAAAAATTCATGCTATGCTTGGGAAATGCCTCTCTTCTTTTAAATGACTTTGCATGAAAACAAGTTATCTGTACAAAGACCATTTAATGTTGCATGTCACAGGAAAGACCTGGATTGTCTCAGACACAGAACATTTTAGAGCAATGCAGACACAGCAACAAAACAGTGACACAAGTACAGAATGCTGTGGCAGGGCTGTAATGGAGAGCTACAAGAGAGATATGACAAAAACAAAGTCACTGTGGCATCCAAAAACCAGGGGCAGCCCAAAGGAATATCCTCATACCATTTGCTGTTCCCATGACAAATCATTTCTGCAGCCAACATGTAAAGCTAATGCAACCCCAGAGAGACAACAGACAACTCTGCAAGACATAGAAGAACGAGCTAGCAGAAAAGAATCACAGGAGCATCAAAAGCCTGGAGAGGGACATTTCTACAGCTTGCTGGATCTCACAGAGATGAGTTCAGAAAAAGGGCAGAGAAGTGCAAGGAGGTATACAGAGCTGGAGGAAGTGCTGGGTGGAAAGAAAGGGGGCAGTTGTTTATTTTAGACTTTAAAAAATTTGCCCCACTTCTCCACCCTCTCAAGTAACAGTCAGGCACTTGGAGAACAAAGGAGCTGACTTTTTAAAAGTCTCTTGTTTATTTTAAAAGCATGCACATGCAAGAGACCAAAAATAATGGAGTCATTAGCAGTTGTCATGTCATGCAACAAAACAACTTTTACAAATACAGACCACAAAAGTAATCAAAGTCAATATATACCACTCAAGTACACAGAAATTTTAAATAATTTTTGAAAGAATTGAGTAGGTGTCTACTCACATAAACATTCAAAATAACCCTGTAACATTGCAAGTACTTATGCTTTCCTACCCATTCCCATCACCCAAGTTAACTCCAAACCCAACCTCGACCCGTAACGGGACATGAGGCCTCAAATGTAGTACAGCAACAGTACCAATCCTTCCCCTCTTGCTGATAGTTTTTGCTGAACTGGGCAATCATGTAGGTTCTGTGGGGTTGTTTTACTTAATCACTTAATCTTTTTTTTTTGTTTAGACTTCTATAGAAAAAAAGGAGTCTTCTGTGGCTTAGTGTTATGGACAGCAATTTCACACTGCTTACAAACACAACCAAAAGCACACTCGTAGCAGACACAGCAGGATGCATGCCAGCAGTCACTGCTGCTGTCTCTGGGACTCTGTCACTTCCCAGGATGTGACCTATAACTATGATGGCCTATAAGTAAGGTACAATATTTACCAAACTATCTCCACTTGTACCTGGGACACTTTGTGCCATCTAATGGTGCAGCCATGCAATCACCATGCCAGCAGCATAGGTATAATCCTGAGGCAAATCTAATTCAAGGTTTTTGTTGGTCATGAAGTCTAAAGGTTTTATGTGGAAAACTTCAGGGAGTCAGATTTATCTTTTCCTTTCTGTTAACAGTATGTTGTACAGTCTCTCTGCCTCCTGTTTGTTGGTGGCCTTGGTAGAGGTATCTTTGAGATGCTGACATCTTTACACTTCCTGAGTGACTGACCTTGGCTGTGGAAACAAAGCAACACACAATGTGGGACATATTTTCTAAGTTTTGCTAGTCTTCACAGAACGCTGTCCCAGACAAAATGGGCTGAGGACACATCTGTTGAGAGACCAAAGACACAGTGAGCAGAGCACTAAGCGTCCATGCTGCTTCATCAGAAATTGTAGAGAAAAATGTCAAAGCCATCAGCCATTAGAGCTTCTGCACTCCAGTGACAAGTTAAGATACCTGCAACTACAACGTTCTGAAATACAGCATCCCTCTGCAACTCCAGTATATACTGTATCCTTATCCCTATTGTTTAACATGTGAAAGTTGAGTGGTTGGTAGTATGAACATCCTCACTTTGGCTACTGCAGGACTTTTTATTTAGAAAAGGATAAGAAAGAAAAGAGAAAGAAAAGAAAGAGAAAGAAAGAAGGAAAAGAGAAAAAAAGAGAAAGAAAATGAAACATATCTAAAGTTTGTTTTCAATGTTTCTTATTACTGGATGTTTCTGTTTAAGTCATAATTGTTTTACTGTGTCTTGCAAATAGGAGTGCACACCCAGTCAGCAATCCTCCTACCAAATTCAGAACAGATGTTTATAAATAAGCTAAAAATTAATACTGAAGCCAAGTACACAGAGTTCACCAAGGCAGCACGCTGTTACACTAGACATGCTGCTCAAGTTATCTGTCCAGCCTACTCCCAGTTGCCCAGAGATTTCATTGGCTCTGACAATGGCTAACACAACCTGATAGTCAAAAATCACCATTCCTAGTGATCACCATCATCCTCGTGTGATTTTCCCAAATTCTTATTGGCAAACATTATATAGCAATAAAATTAGGAATATTTGGTGCAGAGATAAACATGAGGCATGGCCAGTGCTCTTTTCAGATACAGGCCTGCTCAAATGGTTAAAGTCTTTACTTACTTTTACCAGACTTTTGATATATGCATTCATGAACTAAGAGAGGAAGCACCGGATGGCCTCCTCTGGTCACAGTAAACTCTGCAATCATGCCTGTGCAATGGCACAATACAAGAAGGGTGTTCCTGTCTGCACCATCTCTGATGTCTTGTACTGCTGGAACACAAGCGTCAGGCATCTTCCTTGAGCAACCCAAATCAGAAATACTCTTGATGATCCATCAGTCCTTTGAACAGCTGTGGAATAATGAAGCTTTCCCTTTCATGCGGAGGCATTGAGGGGAGGAGAGCAGATGAAAAGAAAAAGTCTTTTCATCTGTCATACCACCAGCATTTAAGAAAGCATGAAATAAGGAGGATTTAAAACAAAGCTAGAGTCCAGTCAGTCCAGTTTCATCCACCCTTGACTTCCCAACTGTTTACGGAGTAATGACATAGTATAATTACCAGACTTTTGCATCAAAGAAATTCTGTGCAAATGGCATGATTTCTGTGTGAACCAGAATTTGGATACAGAACTTCCACCTGCAATCACAGTTAAATAAATGACCGTGACACTTGAATACTGCAATGCACTGTCTTATACCTCTTGCTTAGGTACCTCTTTCATTGTCTCAAAAGCAGCTACTGCAGTAGCTGATAGTGGTTTTAAGTTTTGTTTCAGTTCTTGGGAGTTTATTAATTCTAAAACCAGCCTTTACATTCTAAAAACAGAAGTGCAAAACTCCATTATTCTGTTTAAAATCTATGCTACAGATAGGAAGATGGCAGGAAAATTTTAGAAGTGCACTGCTTTCTAAAGTTCATTTAAAGCATTGGACTAAGGAAAGAGAAACTGGAGAAATCCTACCCAAAACCTGCGTAAGTTCTCTGTGCACAGCTCTGGTGTCTCACCATGTGCAAAGGCTCCACAAGACTAGCATCCAACTACTGCATCGTTCCCAAAGGGAGATGCTCAGCGATCTCTATACATGCAGTCACGTCATCTTACATTACTACAACATCTCTCAGAGAAACTGCCCAGCAAACCCTGGCCAGGGTATTATAATGACATTGTGCCCCATTTTTCTTTCCTGCATACAAAATAATCTAATCCCTGCTGCAAAAGATTCTGATGCTCATAAAGTATTCTTAGGACTTGGGAGGAAAAGCATCCCATGCAAATGAAAAATATTAGTTAGAAGGCTTCCAAAAGCTGGTTTTGCTGTTGTTGTTTTTGCACATTGTTGTAGGTACTTTGGCACAAGCAAGAAGGGAAGTGAAAGAAGTGTCAGGCAGTCTCCTACTAGAGAAAGTAAACCGCTAGTAGCTAGCACGTTTTGCTCCTGGTTTAAATGAAGAAAGGCACAATATTGTCACATAACATCAGCAGAAGCACCATATTCTTTGGAATGGGCAGTGGTGGCCATTCCGGACATGCAGAGTCCTGCACTTTTAAAGAGCTAGAAAGTCTGTTCTTTACTACAGTTAGAAAACTTGCTTCATGCAACTGCAAGAAGAATACATCTGGGAAAAGTTGTTGATGCAGTGCCCTTATAAAAACACAGATGTGGCTTATGAAAACCACCTGCTAATGCCAAGCACAGATACTAAGAGAAAAGAGCAGCCACCTCGATAGTTGACATGAAACTTTAAATAATAGACTAGGCAAAGGAAACTTACTAATTTGAGAGAGAGAGGAAAAGATGTCAAGATAACCTTAACAATAGGCTAGGTTACAAAACAGGATACACAAATATTAAAACACACCTATTTGGGAGAGAGACCTCCTTCAGAAAAACAAAATGAGAACCTCGACTTTTCTTTTAAAAATCCCAGCTCTTCTGTGCAAAAGAAGCTTGAAATCATGAGCAATGCATAACCAATGCAGTTTGCACAGATTTTCAGTCATCAACTCTTGGAGGCCTGAGACAGCTCTTTCCCACTATCAGGTACCAATCCCAAAACCCACAGCTATTGGGACAATGTTCGATTACCACCACCTAAGAAAAGGGACTGTCATGTAACAGATGGACACAGAGGAACCAGAGTCACTCAGCTATCACAGGAGATAAACATAGATCAAAGTCTGCCCTTTTTCTAGGTGTGAGAGGACAACAGCACAAAGGTAGCAAGGAATATATACTTATATATACTAAAATACACAACTGAGAATGTTAAGGAAACAAGGTCAGGGTAGAAGAAAGACGCTACACTACACTGTGTTCAGTGGCATGGCTTAGCCTAAACCTTGCAATAGCATGAGAAATGTGCAACAGTCCTAAGCAAGCTAAAAGATGGGGTTTATTCTTGTCTGTTGCCTGTTTTTTTCCCTATATTTATACCTTTTCACAGAGACATTCTCCTCCCTTTGAAATCAAAGACAATTTTGTTATTTTCTTCAAAGAAAATAGTATTTTGGTTTGTATTTGAAAATTACATCCATATAGAACATATGTTGGATACCTATGAAACCAAATTATACTACATCTGTTTTCCAGACAGTGGAATCTGGACTGTAATCTATTTTGTGTGCTAATGGAAAATATAAACACGCTTCTAAATAAGTTATTTCCAATTACATCAAGTAAGACAGTTAATGGAGATGATAGCAATATTCCATTAACAGAGAACTGATTTATCCAATAGACACTTGGGCCATGGAGTTCAAGTCAGCTCAGGAAAAGTACCAAAGAAAGAAAAAAATCCTCACATTTACTTTTAGAAATATAAAGGAAAATAAATGTCCTTTCCTTGCAAACACTGTGGGGGTTTGTTTGTTTGTTTTTTCAAGGAAGTTAAATACAAACACTTTTTAAACACTATCCAGAAAGTACAGAAAAGCTAACTTAAGTAGAAGTTGAAGTGGTAAACAAAAAGAAACTGTGCAAACACATTAGTGATGCCAATACCTTGTGTCATACTCTTGGAACAAATACACTTGAAATAGCGTATCACAACAACAATTTGAATAAAGTAGGGTCATGGCCTTGTTTTATTGTTTTGTTTTTTTTTTTAATATAATTGGAAAAGCTTTTGAAATGTTAACCTAAACATCTATGGCTATCTTTCCTCAGAATACATTCCTCTTAACAGTGGCATTATTAAGTTTTAAGACAGAGATACGACAGCCTGAACAGGGTTGATTCAAAGGTGCTTAAAAAGGATAGCAGTGAGCCACCAGTAAAAAATAAACATTTTAAAAGGAATACACTTGAACAATCTGGTTTGATGGTGAAAAGAGGGAGAACAACAATAATCTCCAATCTGCTGTTGCTTTAGTTTGTTTTGACACAGCATTTAACATCTGTTATGCATAAGATTCAAGGAATAGTTTCCATACAATTTGCTACAAGTTATCACTCTTGTCAGTAGTAGGCCACATTGGTGCATCTTTTTGTGGTTATACAAGAGCATATAAAATAGTTAATAGCACAGCCTATAAAACAGCAGGTCTTGCTTACAAAATAATCCTTCCTTTTGCTTACCACAATGTGATTACAAAGAAAAAAGGAGGTCAACCACAGCAGAGAGACTAGTTAACGAAGCTGATCCTACAGCAGATTAATAAGGGCATACCCAATAAAAACCAATAGTGATTTACTTTGCATCATTTCCAAAATGATTTATAAAGAAATTTTGTTTTTCCACATAGCTTTCATTTGTGGAAACTGTAAGCAAGAAACATTCTACAACTCCCCCCCCAACCTTGGGCTTGATCACACCCATTGGCTGAGTTCTTAGGACCTCAAACTTAACTCCTCCACCCTTATCCCATCCTCAAGCCTCCTTACCTGCTGCATCCCAGGAAGGCAATTAGAGGACTCTGCCATATAGAGCAACAGTAATGAGGAAAACAATGGCTGCAGCTCAGGCTGTGATAGTAAACACCTGCACAGTGAGAAGTAAGGTTCAGCTTTGCCTTTTGGGACTACTCAGACATTTCTTTGATATTTTCATTTGGCAGAGTGTGGAGGACAAGCTCAGGAACTCCTGAGGGGATTGGGAAATAAAGAGCTGGCCAGGAGGCTTCAAGTTACAGCCTGGAAACAATGCAAAGCAGAAAAAGGCAAAGGGCAGCTTTCAGGTTAATTAATCTGTTTAGCAACTCTTTCAGGTGACGTGTCTATGAGGTTGGTAAAGGATGGAAGAGTTCATTTGTGAGTTATTAAAGAGACCAGGAAAGAGCTTTTCAAATAAAAGCTCCTTGCCAGCCTCTTCTTTTCCAGGCCACAGAGGCAGCTGAAAAGTGGAGATCTTTTCAACAGCAGAATACATCTTCTGTTTTGCAGGGCATGAGTAGATCCCAAACTTCAGGGCCCAGCAAAGTACTTTAAACTCTCAAAAACTGTAACAGGTCAACTTGCATGCCCTAGTGTGAAGTTTTTAACTAACACCACTATAATTTTACAATTACATTAAACAAACTTGCTGTGAATGGTTTTATCCACGCCTCAATCCACAATCCGTGCAGGAATGCAATGTCTTCTAGTCACTGGTGCATGTTAAAAAGAGAATCCTATAGTAATGCATGAGGTTTTTCCTTGTGGTATAGAGCCCTGTTTTTTAAAATCCTTCTTTCCCGTCTTTAAGACTGCTTATGTAGCATCTTTCAAACTACACCGTGACAAGGGAACTCATCCTGGGTATGCACAAGTGAACAGAGACCAGCTGGATGCAGAGCAGAAGATGCAGCAGAAGTGGACCACAGAGGAAAAGGCACGAGACAGCTGTGCTCCATCCTGGTCCCAGCAATACTGGCCTGGACACACTCACCGCTCCCCTCCCAGAGGGCCTCCCATGCACAAACACAGCCCTCCCTTCCTCCTCTCATATAACACAGGGCTGAGGTCCACCATAGAGGCAATCACTAGCCACAACAAGGCACTAGAATTGTGATGGCATACCACAAGGACAAACATTTTTGAAACTAGCAGCACATAAAAACTTAGCATTGGTTTCTGTTGGCCTACATAAATAGTAAAAGGTGTTTCTGTAGCTTACAAACACCCAACACAGCTTTAAGAGAACTACCCAGGCACAAGGAGAGCCCTAGACACAGTGCCGAAATACTCGTAGGGTAATATACACTCTTTCTCAGACAGCCACACTATTTCCAGGTCTGGAGAGTCAGATCTGCTATCAGAGCACTGTGGTGTTGGCATACTCCATAGCAGGAATCAAGAAAGGAAAAGAAACAACATTCCTAGTTCACATAATTATGTGCTAGCATTGAAAGTGTTTCCACCAACAGCTTCTGACAGACAGCCAAAAACAACATTACACTTTCATTACAAAAGTCTAGTATCTAATAGATCAAGCATTAAGATGTCCAGAAATAAACCATAAAGGGATTTCATCAATTCCTAGCTCTTATTTAATAGTCAATTATTACCTATCACTACAGTCAATTTATAGCACCTGTTCAAGCTTCCATATCTCATTCTGAGGGGGAAATGTATTTACACAGAACAACTATCCATGTAACTACAAAGCAAGAAATCTTTTTTAGTGTGTAGAATAGTAAATGTGTAATAAAGACTTTTTTTTTAAAGCAATGACACTCCATGGAAAATATTTGAGGGAATTTACTCCCAGGACAACATTTTGATGTTAAAAAAATCATTCTGTTACAGAATAGCTGGTAGCATTATGAAGAACATTGGCTACAAGCTATTTAAAGTTTAGGCACAGGAAAAGCTTCTGCATTCTGTATAGCTGTGCTCTCTTTATAACTATCAGGGATTATTTGTGCATAGGAGCTCTCTATCAAAGAATGCATTGTGATGAGCACTGTACAGGCACAGAACAAAAAGACCACTCTTTGCTTTATGCCAAGTAACAAGTTGCAGATGTGATTAATCTGGTTTATAACAAATGGAAACTTTAAACAAAAAGTAGGATTTTATGAACTCCCATGTTAACATCTTTTGGCATCTAAATGTTCTGCAAATCTTAAGATGCAAACCCAATGTTCATCTGCCATTGTAAATTAAATTAAAAGAAGAAGTGGACAAGTAAAGTTTGTATGATAGTTTAGAAACAACCAACTAACCCTCTAGTTCTAGCCTTTGCCCATAGCTTTTCAATTTTGGGCACTCTCGAAAAGAAAATTTTGATATTTTTGTCTGGAACTGCAATTGTACACATTACAGTACTTCATCTGAAATGAAATTTTTCTGCAGGAAGTTTTTCTTTTCAAAGCACCTAAGAGATGCTAGGAGCTCTGGCAACATGAGTATCTGTTAGAGGCAATCACAGCATATGTGTACAGAGAGGGTGAGAGGTTTGTGTAACCACAACGTGGAAGTGGTATAAGAAGCTGGAAGAAAAAGAGCAGGTCTTTATCCCCACTGAGAGCTTTAGTCCTTTCAGTGTCTATCAAGGTTACTTTACACCTTCATATATTTGGTATTTGCCTCAAAGTCATTACATCTGAACGATTTTGGACAAGGCTAGACAGCAAATTCTCATGCCAGAGCCTTCACAGAGAATATCCAATCACTTTCCCTTCCTTTTTGTAAAATAAAAAAAAATCCATCCTGAATTGCTTTTGCTGACCTCAGCTGTGGCAACACAGTACAAGGAACAAACAGCCTTTGGGGTCAAGTACCACAAGACTGGTGTCTGCCTCTCCATCCTATCTGTTACACCATCACAGGTTGAGTAGATGGAATTGTTTAACAGTCTCTTCCCACATTACCCCTTGGGTTTCCACTTGCACCTTTATACAAATATTTCTGTTTCAGCACCACATCAGCTTCTCCTATGTGCAGCAGGCTGTCCACCTTCCTGATGTTACCATCCTCTCCAAACTACATTCCCTACCCAGCAGCTGGCTCATACTGATTGTATGGAAGGTTTTCCTGTTTATCTCACCTTATCTGACGGAGCTATAGGTGGTGTTTAGTGCTATAATGAAATATGCACTGTTAAGCACTATTTAATTCTATCCATTGGGGAAACAACACATTAAAGCAGACGTGGATCAAAGTTCCTCACAAGGAGGATCTGGTGAGAGGGAAGCTTACACCCCCGCCAATTCAGTATCTGGCCTCTCTTCCCCATCTGCTAAGAAACACTCAACTTAGGTCTACAGGACACCCTACTAAGTCCACTTAGTCTATTGCAAATACACAGTCAAATGCTATTGAGGGAGAAACAAATATGTCATTGACTGCACTATGAAATACATCACCAGGTTGTACTTTTAAATACTTCCATCCTCCAGTGAACTCTGCAAGACTGAAACAACAGGGTCCTATGGTCTGGATAACTTGGCAACATTATGAAATTGTCATTTAATGTTAATACTTGTATACTGCATTTTATTTCTAGAGAACAGAATGGCAATTTATTTAACCAGTACATTCTAAGAATTACTAACAATATGGAAGAAAAAATGAAACAATATCTCCAACACTGAAGTGACACTAAGCAACAAAAGGTTAAACTTAGCTTACTTCAATGTTGTAATGCTTCTTACTATATACCAGTATCTGTCAAAATCTGGTCCATTTACAGAGGTGCAACAAATCAGAACAATATTACCAAAACATGTTTTTAAATGAAATTATGAACAGGATATTTTTTAAATCAGTAAGCTTTGACTCAAAGGTAAAATATATTGAAAACTCCACCTTTCTCTTTTTGTTTAAGACTAGCAGGTTTGTTTTGGGTGGATTTTTTTTTATTTTATTCAACATTCTCTGGTACCTTTTCTTGAAAAAAAAAACCCAACCAAATCCATAGACAAGTAAGAAGTTAAGAGGCCAAAACATTCTAGTGTATTGATGGCTAAATCACTAAGATAGTTTTCTGGCTGGGCACCTCTGCAAGAATAGTTTTCTCTACCACATGAAAGAGTTAGTTATCACAGAAGTAAATGCAGTCAAGAAGACAACGTAAGGAACTCGTACAAAAAAGAAAGGCAGCATCAAATCAAAGACTGGCCCTCAGAGCTCATACCGCTTTTCAAACCACTTCTGCCTCAAGTGCTATAGCCTTTCTCTAACAGGAGGAGCAAATTACCAGCCACTGAAATTTTGACTGCTTCCTCTTTCTTTTCCTCCCCGGTTTTCCAGAGTCTGCAAGCTTTTAATAACGTATTATATCCAAACAATCAATTATGCTAAGGCATCTTCTTGTTTGTGGGAGTTGTCCTCAAGCCGCCTCATTTAGCTTTTGGGATTTCTATTGGAGCCAAGCGAGCCGGGGAGGGAGCGGAGCGACAATGGGAGTATCCGGTCCTGCCTCCAGCTGGAAAAAACAGCCACAACAGAAGGGGAAGGGAAGATTCCCTGACGCTGGATGACAATTGTCCTATTTTGGGGAGCTCAGGAAGACGGGAATTCAGCCGAACAGCTCCAGTGCGTGACTTTTCCAAGCAAACTTCCCAAGCTATTGAGTGAGCCGGAGAGAGGAGTTCTGCCACTCCTCGTAGCTCACCGTTAGGCTCGCCAGCGCCTGCTGTCCCCTTCCTCAGTCCCACCTCAACCACCTCACAGCGCCTATCCCGTCCCCACTGACAGCAGTCCCCGCAGCCGCCCCCTAACTGTCCCGCTGCCGCCGCCACCGGAACCTTCCCCTCCCCGTCCCCACTCCGGTCCTCAAAACGCGCCCCGTCCCACCTTTTGCTCAGAGGCCGGACCCGCACGGCCACCTTGACGTTAGCCATGGCTCAGCTCACGCGCCGCGGCCGCCCGCGCCCCGGCCCCGGCCCCGGCCCCGCATCAC